>PVJI01008411.1:0-71197 GCA_004026765.1 Micronycteris hirsuta
CTTACATGTGGGACACATATGTGGACATGCAGGTCAGACATGGGGCGAGGGTCTTCTCTCCACCATGTGGACCCCTGTGTTTTCTGTGACCTGCTGTTCGATGGCCGTGCAGGGTCCACCCGGGTCCTGATAAGCATTTGAGGGAGTAGAGTGGTATCACTTCTGCCACGCCATGAGGTGGGTTCGGTCTGCCACATGCAGATCTCATGTGGATTCAGACTTCAGTGGTACCATTTTTTTAAAGATTTTATTTATTTATTTTTAGAAGGGAAGGGAGGAAGAAAGAAAGGGAGAGAAACATCAGTGTGTGGTTGCCTCTTACGCGCCCCCTACTGAGGACCTGGCCTACAACCCAGGCATGCGCCCTGACTGGGAATCGAACCTGTGACTCTGGTTTATAGGCCAGTGTTCAGTCCATTGAGCCACACCAGTAAGGGCTTCAGTGACGCTGTTTTAGCAGCTAAAATATCGCTGAATTTTACTAACTGAGAATTGTTTTCTTTAAGCATTGGATCCGTTTGGAGATTTTCCCTGACGTCCTTGTTCACCGATTGAAAATGACCGTTGACCCTGCAGACAGCAGCTACATGCCTTCCCTGGTTGTGGTGTCAGGTAGTGTGTTCGTTCATCCAGAGACCCTTGTCTGTCGTAAAGCAAAGCCTGCCGGCCTGACCCCCTCTCCGCCCCGTCCCTTCTAGGCGGGAATTCCCTGAATAACCTAATTGAACTGAAGACAATCAACATCAACTCCACCGACACCACTGTGCCCCTTCTGAGCGACTGCACGGAGGTACGTAGGTGCGGTGGTGCCCATGGCGATGGTTTGCAGATGACGACGAGGTGGCCTTTCTGACCATTTCCGTGCAAATACTGAGCCCATTCCCCCCACCTATGAATTGTATTTATTTTAAACTTTGGCATGTATACCACTGCTTATCAGATCAGCTCGAAAGGGAAGTGGATAAGAAGCGGCTTCTGGTAAGAAGCCTCCCTCTGGTAAGAAGCGGCCACAGGGCGCCTGGTCAAGTCGAGTTGCGAGGAGGCCAGCGGGCCGCTCTGCGCGCCAGGCGCTGCATTGTCCTTGACCGTGTCTGTCCGTGTGCGATGCTTTTAGGACACATCACAGCTGCCTTTCTGTTTGCGCACCTCCTGGCCTCAAGGGCTGGGCTTGTGAGGGGCCGAGCTGTGGATTGGTTTGGATGGGTGAGAAGGGGATTTCCCAAACACGTCCACATTTATGGTATCTCCTGAAAACTCCGTCTGAGATGCTTGATGAAGGTGCTTTTAAACAGGGCCCTGTGTTACAGAGCGGCAAGACTGCCTCTCACATCTTTCCACACAGCGTCAGCATCACGGTGACAAATACATTTAAAGTAAGACAAGTTCAGATGGTGTTTTGTACTGCAGATATTGTTGTCTCATGAGACACTACTTGGTAAGATGGTACTGGATAAAGATATGAGAGAATTGACTTTATACTTATCTTTCACTGACTTTGTTTCTAAACAAGTAAATGAAGTTTACCATTTGTTATTTTTTTAAAGTTTTTATTTTTAGAGAGAAGGGAAAGGAGGGAGAGAGGGAGAGAAACATCAATGTGTGTTTGTCTCTCGCGCGCCCCCTACTGGAGACCTGGCCCACAACCCAGGCATGTGCCCTGACTGGGAGTCGAACCTGTGACCCTTTGGTTTGCAGACTGGTGCTCAATCCACTGAGGCACACCAGGCAGGGCTACCATTCATTATTATTTTTACTTTTGGTCTGTGCAGATAAAGGCAGAGAAGGTGCGTTAACATAGAAGAAGCTGATCCACAGCCATAGGTTAATTTGTTCAAGGGTGGAAGGTTGGTGAATTGCATCTGGAGTCTGTGGGGCTATAGCTCCTTTCCCGAGGCCCCAGATTTAATGGTCCAGCCTTATGTTATCTGGAAGGTTATTGTTTTTGTTTATTTTCCTTTAGTCTTCAGCAAATAGAATTGGGGGGTACCGATCATTCCTGAATGTCATTGAACCATTTTGTGATGTGCTGTTTGATTAGTTAATGCCAGTGGTGTTAATAAATGAGTGCACTGGCAAAATATTAAAATAAAAGATAATACTGAGTTTTCCTGGAAAAAGATATTGACTTTTAGTTCATTTCATTGTTTTATTAATGCTAGGTAACTAAACATTACTTGTCTAATGTGTTAATTATAGTCCTGAATGTTTTTGTATTTTAAGCAAATCAACAACTACAGAGTTAACTTAAATCAATAATCGAGATTATTATTCATAAGAGATGTGTCATCTTTAAGTCAATTTTCAAGCAGCAATTTATTATAGAATATATGCTGAATATAGAATGGTGTCACCACATATGTGAGATGTATGAAGCATCTCGAACACCAGAAAAGTTGTAACCAACTCCTCATCCCTCCAAGCAACTTGAGACCCAGAATAGCCCCGGCCAGGTGGCTCCGTTGGTTGGTGCGTTGTGCCGTGGACCACAAGGTTATGGGTTCGATCCCTGGTTGGGGCACATACAGGAGGCAACCAATCGATGTTTCTCTCTCACATTAGCGTTCCTCTCTCTTCCCCCCAACTTCCCTCTCTCTAAAATCAATAAAACGTATCCTTAGGTGAGGACTTAAGAAAACCAGAACAGAGAATTACCATTCCTGTGAAGCCACCGGATCTTGTAGTGTTGCCTTCCCTGTGAAAAAGGCTTGTTTATGGGCTTTGCTACCACAGCCAGGGAGGGAAGGCATCCTGAGTTCCCACGAGCCTCACGCAGCTTCAGCAGTTACCGGCGTTCTTGCAGATCACGTGTCACTGGCTCCCTCCGTCTGTCCACTCCCCTGGTTTTGTCCTTCTGGACTCTTTAGAAGCAGGTCCCCAAAGTGGCCTCATTTCAGTCACGTGTGCTTTAGCATGCCTGTCACGAGGACTGGGCAGTGCGGCCGCGTTGCCGTAGGCACACCGCACGGTCCCCGACGGCGTAGGTTTCCCCATCGGCGTTGCGGTTTCCGCAGGGAGCCCGTCCGTGCCGTGTGCAGCCCGTGTGCGGGAGTGTGAATCAAACTGTGCCTGCATCGGCCCTTCGTTTAACTCTCAGTTCTCTTGACTTTCCCTTGCGAAGAAAAAAGGAGAGACTGGCTCTTTTCCCCTTGTAGAATTTCTCGTTTCTGATTTGGAGCATGCATCCCGACGGTGTTGGTCAGGCTGCGCTTCCTGTGACGCCAGAGCCAGGCCGCGAGGTCTGACGTAGGTAGAGCTCGGGTCTGAGCAGGTCCCGAGGAGAAGTCTCGGGCCGCGCGTGCGTCGCGTGCGTCCCCCGCGTCCCGTGCATCCCGCCGTGTCGGACTGCTCACGGGAAGTCCGGGGGCTGAGGGAGGAGCGCCGTGACGCAGACACGCACGGGGCGGGGGCGGAGCTTCCACCCGTGGCGGCAGAGGCGGCAGCCGGGTTGCCCCTCGTCTGGCCCGCCGGCAGCGTGCTAGGTGGCGCGAGGGGACGCCGTTTGGCTGCGATGGCGGCAGTGCGGGCGTGTTGTCTGCTCGCCACAGCTTGGGCGCAGCGGCCTGGAGCTTTTGGAAGATGACCCAGAGCGTTCGCAGTCGCTCGGCTGGGTGATGGATTCACAGGGCTCTGTGTGCTATTCACTAATCTGTAGGTACTCGCGTATTTTCATTACGCTTTAAAAATCATGGAGGCTCTGTGAACTTCCTGGCCTTGACCTTCTTTCTTAATACATCCTGGTTCAAAAAAGCTTTGAGACAGAAAGGGCCACAGTCGTGCAGGGAGGCTCTCCAGACTGTTTCATTGCTGTAAGAAAATCCACGTGAGTCCCGCACCCTGGTGAGCTGACTTCTTTTGAGGGCAAACCCTACTCAGACGGCCAGATGTTTCCTCCCCGGCGTGACGGCTCCAGGACGGACGTCCAGGAGCTCTGACGCTGCGCATCCTCTGCGTCGGAGGCGTCCTGCTCTCCGCTGCAGGCACGGGACGGATGTGTCCTCCTCAGAGGCCTGCAGCCCGCCGTCTCTGTGTCCAGTATCACAGGTACATCGAGATCGCCATAAAGCAGTGCCGGAGCTCCGGCATCGACTGCAAGATCCACGGGCTCGTCCTGCTGGGCCGCATCCGCCCGGAGGAGGAGGACTTGGCGGCGGTGCCGTTCCTGGCATCAGACAACGAGGAGGAAGAGGACGAGAAAGGCGGCAACGGGAGGTGAGAGGCCCTGGGTTCTGCGCTGCTGGTTCCACAGCTGGCCCCTCCACGCTAAACGGCGAATCGGCGCCTCCTAGCGAGACACCGCGGGAACGGCGGGCACTTCGGGTGGGAGCGCTCGCAAACACGATCATTTGAGTGATTTCAGGGACATGTTGAATGTAGGAAACACATCGTATTTAGAAAAACCCCATTAGAAAAGGGCACTAGATGTGTTTAATTATTCTACTTGAAATACTACGCCTAATACTTTGGTACAGATATTCTTGTTTGTTTTTTTTATCCGTCCCTAATTGTGTTTTCCTGTGGACGTGGTATGGTATGGCGTATGTTTTATAGCCTTCTTTGCTAAGTGTTTGATTGTTGACTTTTGAATTTAGGAAGTGCATTGTGATAAAACACACATGACAGAATTGTCCAGGAGGCCTGTTTGGAACCGTGCCGCCCAGTGGCACCACGCGTGCTCAGCGGTTGCTGCCGTGGCCTATGCGCCCCAGTGTCGGCTGTGTGGCCTTAGCGGGCGCGGGGTCTCCTCTCCCAGTGCTCGCGTGTCCTCCCCCGAGTGGGTGACTGGTGTGCGCAGGCGCTTACTGCGTCTGTGCAGCGCCTACTGCGGTCTGGCCTGCTCTCTGTCTGTGGCGCCGGGGCCGGGCTGCACAAAGTAAGATCAGAGAGACCACACACAGCCGAGTGGCCATGCAGTCTCGGGCCACTCGCGGGGGAGCGCTCCGTGCTTTGAGGCTGCCAAAGAGCCTTGAACTGTCAGAACAAGGGGAAGACTCTCCAAAGGCGGGCTCCCAGGAAAGGTCAGAGGTCAGCAAAGTGGGTGTGTGTGGCTGAGGACCAGCCTGCACTGAGGGCAAGGAAGCCGTCTGCTGGGTTTGCATGCATTGGCTTTCCGTGCCCAGGTGTGGATGCGGGACTGAGGGGAGGGAGGGCTGTCCTGAGCTGCAAACAGCGACCCTCGCTGTCCTCGGATAAGCTGTATTTTCCTAGTTAAGTTGCCGAAAGTGGAGTTGCTAAGTCAGAAGATAAGCAGAGTCCGTCGATGTGTGTTGGTGCCATGTTGCTCGCGTGGCCGCGGGCCCGGCCTGGCGCCAGAGGGGCTCTGTGTCCCAAGGGACGAGGCCTGTGGTCATGATCGACGGGTTTCTCTGGGGCCCTGTGATCGAGGGCCTGAGATCTGCCTTGTTTCATTCTGAAACCTTCGCGTAGCAGTTGGAAAGGAAGGAGTGTGTGTGACAGCACCTTACCTAGAATCCACGTTGTACTGTCTGGCAGAGTTCATACCAACTATAGCTGCGTATGTGAATTAAGGAAAATGCCAGTTTGCGTAAACAAATCACAGGGGTTTCTTAAGAGGAAGGGTTCTACATTAGCACTTTCTTCTTCAATAACTACTCGAATGAACTGGGCAACTGAGATCAGGACGTGAACGCAGATGTGAAGGAAGCAAAAACGTGTGAGTTTTACTCATCGATGACGTTCTCACGTGACTGATTCCAGTAATGAAAGAACTTCTGGACATTGGAGTGTCATTTCTTTTCTGTGGGGTATCATTCATTCGCTTGACAACTCGAGGGCGAGCTGGTGGTCCCGGCCATCTGCCGTAGGGCAGCTCCGCCTGGGCCGTGCCCGCAGCGCCCCCTGCTGGCCCTGCTCCAGCTGGTCAATGTGCAGGGGCACTGGTCGCTGTGTGTCCAGAGTAGCACTCCCGGCGTCCTGTGCTCATTTTCCGCTAAAACTGTGTTCTGGGCTGTTTCAGGTCATTGCAGTGCACATGGGCTTGCTCTCTAGGCCTCATATCTGATGAAAGAGTTTTCCTACAATTGTTGTTGCTACTTTGTCCGTATTCCTTCAATATGCAAGTGGCAGAAAAGCCCTTGAGTTTATTAACTACATTATTGGGCATATGTTGCAAATCCCATTTAGAGAATACAAAATTGTTTGCCTATTTTTTTTTTCTGGCATTATGTTTTGCTTTAGATCAACTCTCCCATTTTCTGGTGTACGTGAAATTATTTAACAAAACTTGGTTTTGTTTTGTAAAAAATAAAAAAAAAATAAAAAAATAAAAAGAAACCTCACCCATCTAGAACCTGGTCAAACCCTGGGCTTTCATCTTGGCTTAGAAAAGTAGAACAAAGCCAGGAAGCCCACACACAGAGGAAGCGTGTGGTTAGCACCTGGCATCAGACCATCCACCTGGAAAATGCAGCCCCGTCCCACGCACTTTGTGGTCCCGCGAGTTCTGGACTAGCAGTGATTTTTTGATTAGGCTTGCAGCCCACTGTGGGAAGGCAGGGGAGGGAGGGAGCCAGTGGTGGGAGGAGCCTCCAGTCCGTGAGGCAGGGGGGCGGGGCCTCAGCCGAGCTGGCTTGTGTGGCAGGCAGACAGTGAAGAGGAAGAAGGTGGTGTTTTCTGTCAGAGTGCCTCAGGGTCATATAGCGACACGTGCTACATTATTTCTTCTGGGGGGGGCGGGGATGACCAGATACAGTGCCAGCCCCAGTGGTGACCCCTGGGCCACTTAGCCAGCGCTCTCTGCAGTTACACTTGTTGGGGGGCGGGGGCGGGGTGATGGGCAGGGCCTGCTCTGAGCCTGTGCGCAGCCGCTAGGTTGATCATGGTGTGTCACAGAAAGGGCGCCACCAGAACAGCAGGCGGAAATGATAGTTCAGTGTTAAAAGGCAGGAGGCTGAGCCTACGGAACACCAATTCCTGTGTTTGCTGTAGGGTTTTTTGTGTTAGAACAAGGCATGGAGGAGTTCTCGCAGTAATGGGCAAACGGCATGCACGCGGTCACTTTCTTCTGGTTTTAAACACGCTCTAACGCTGACCGGCTGTCTGTGTCCCTTCCCCGCGGTCAGCCTCGTCAGGAAGAAGGCGGCGGGGCTGGAGTCAGCGGCCACCATCAGGACGAAGGTGTTCGTGTGGGGGCTGAACGACAAGGACCAGCTGGGCGGCCTGAAGGGCTCGAAGGTACGTCCCGCCCTCGTCCCGCAGGCCCAGCGGGGGGCCTGCCTCCTCTGCGTGGTTTCTCAGGTTGGCTCTCCAAAGTGATCTTGCCATGGACTAACGGACACGGCCACAGTCGGTTTCGGGAAGGCCTCCGTTTTGGGCAAATAGTGCGCTTCGTTATTACTGTTTTATAAACTAGAAAGTACAGTTGTTGTTGTTTTAATTTATTTATTTATTTTTAGAGAGAGGAGAAGGAAGGGAGACAGGGAGAGAAACAGCAATGTGTGGTTGCTCCTCACATGGCCCTCATTGGGGACCTGGCCCACAACCCAGGCATGTGCCCTGACTGGGAATCGAACCGGGACCCTCTGGTTCAATCCACTGAGCTACACCAGCCAGGCTAGAAAGTACAGTTTCGACAAAGATTTAATAAGCGCACAGAAGACCGTTGTAGACTAGAATTGTGCTTCTCTTGCCTCCGACACGGACGCAGTTTGCCTGCTGTGAACGAAATCGCAAGTACAAGTGCCGTACAGCTGCAGGGGTGCGCGAGGCCTGATTTAATGACCCACTGCCACGGAGGGGCCTCTGAGCTGGCGCGGAATCCGGTGTCCCTTCCGTCGCTCAGTGTCTCACCCGAGGGGTCACAGCCAGTGTCCGCCGTCCCTCGGCCGTCTCAGGGCTCTCATCGCCTGCTTTGCGGGGACGCTGAGCAGGAACATTGGAACGTGTTTATTTGAGTCTGTCCTTTCAGACGCAGTGCATGCGTATCTTTATTTGCACAGCCCTGGGCCCACTCAGAGGTGGGCAGGGGCAGCAGTCCCCGGGGCTTGGCCATGGTTGTGGGGGCAGCTGGGGGTCCCGGGGACACGCCCGTGTTGGCGTGTGCCCAGGAAGGAGAGGTGTGGCGCGCCCCCCCCAAACCCCCGTGGAGGTGCAAACCCTCTGCTGTCCTGGTAGCGACTATTAGTTCCTGCCGCAGGAGTGGGAAGGGTCCCTGAAGGCTCAGAGGGTTTTAAATCAGCTTATATGCCTCGGAACGGGAAGTCTAAACATGTAATTGTCCAGAGATGCCAGAATCAGTAAGAATAAGCAGGACACACCTGAAATACAGTGTATTTTATCAGATGTTTGTTTAAATCTTTACATTGTATGCATTTATTTTTCACCTGTAATTATAGAGGTATTTAAACGTACCATGTAGAGAGACTAGGTCCTTGTCCCAGCAGCCCCGTGTCCCGGCCCCGGCATCCCCGTGTCCCGTCCCAGCAGCCCCATGTCCCGGCCCCGGCCTCCCCATGTCCTGGTCCCGGCATGTAGCAATTACCGGCAGATGGTCATGGCTTTGCTTTTGTTTTCTGCACACCCCACCCCTGTTTATTTTAGAAGAAACCTCAGAACCTCATCTCATCCTTAAAACACTTTAGTGTGTATCCCTGAGAGAAAATAACCTCTGGTTAATATCATGCACGTTAACGGTAATTCCTTGTATCATCTAATAAGGCTACTTGTAATTTTAAAAGTGTAAGTAAAACAATCTTTTTTCTCCTGCTCTCATAAAACATCCCATTCTAGATAAAGGTTCCCTCGTTCTCGGAGACGCTGTCTGCTTTGAACGTGGTCCAGGTGGCCGGCGGCTCTAAGAGCTTGTTTGCAGGTACGTGACTCCAATGTTAACATTTCTGAGAGTTGTGCTTAGCGCTAAAAAACAGTTGTCCTGCCGTGAGAAGTGAGACCCGTCCTCGCTCTGGTCCCTGCAGTGACCTTGGAGGGGAAGGTGTACGCCTGCGGGGAGGCTACCAACGGCCGGCTGGGGCTGGGCATGTCCAGCGGGACCGTGCCCATCCCGCGCCAGATCACAGCACTCAGCAACTACATGGTCAAGAAGGTGGCCGTGCACTCAGGTACCTGCCGGGGCTGCCGCTCGCGTGGCATCAACCTCACGCTCGTGTGCTGCTGGCAACGGGGCCCCTCTGCCGGCAGCGCACCCGCAGGAGCTGCCAGTTCGGGAGCCTTCCATTTAGCAGACCTTTCAAGGTGCCCTGCAAGGCCCCTGCCCACGGGAGCTGAACTGATCCAAAGCCTGGTGTGTGCCTGGGCTCAGGGGCGAGCTGTCCCGCCATGGCGTAGCCTCCGGGCGGCGGGAGCTCTGGCAAGGTGCACGCTTACTTTCCCTGTAACTGCCCCGGGGTGGGTCCAGGGCCAGCACAGCAGCTCCGTGTCCAGGTGGAGCAGGCTCCCCATCCCCATCACTGATAGACCCCCACCTGAAGCTCTTCCCCACAAGCCACACTTGTCTCTCACCTCTGCCTCCATCCCCTCTGGGCCGAGGAGTCTGGGGAGTGTAGTTTGTAGCTGAACGTGTTGTTGCTCTCTTACGTGGGTCCTGTGGTAAGGAGGCCAGGACAACATGTGTAGGAGGCGTGGGGGCTGGAGGCCCAGGAGCTGGGGGGACGCCGGTGACCCTCCTGCGGGGGTGGGCGGCCTGGAGACGGGTTCTTGCTGGGGAGAGGGCCTGGCTGACGTGTCTGGGAAGAGGGAGGTGCCCCCCTGCGTGCGGTGGCGTTCAGCTTCAGTGGGTCCCTGCTGGGGAACAGTCCTCACAGGCTCGATTGCCCTTGCACTTGAGGGTTTGCCTGATGACAGGTGTCCTTCCTCCTGCTTGTCCCTCTGAAGTTCCACCTTGTCAGATTTAACGTAGCAGCAGTCCCGCTAACGAAGGACATGCTTGTGCTGCTGCTTTCCAAGTGAAACCCTTTCCAGGACCTCACCCTTGCAGTTTAATAGAAGCTGACTTACGTTCTGTACCTGCCCCCCACCCCGCCCCCAGCGCCCATCGGTGTTTCGCTCCTTTCTCTCACGTGCGGGCAGAGGAGGCGGCTGCGCGGTGACCCCCGTGCCGGCCTCTGACGGCCGCGCCTGTGTGCTCGTTGCAGGCGGCCGGCACGCCACGGCGCTCACCGTTGACGGGAAGGTGTTCTCCTGGGGGGAAGGCGATGACGGCAAGCTGGGACACTTCAGCCGGCTGTAAGTGATCCCCGTGTCACCCGCCGATCAGGGCCGGTTTCGATGACAATAGCCAATGCCTATTGATCGTTCTCCCTCAGAAAGTAAATGGGGGGTGATGGATGAGAAGCGAGCCTAAAATGCGTTTTTAACATCACCCAGGAGCCTGGCTTTGCCTCACACGTTCTGTGCGACGGCGTGCCCGTATCTAAGTTGGTCTGTAGTTGTCATTTGCTTCCTTCTTTAAAAAAGAAAAGCCGGTCGATCGTAGCGAATATTGTCTGAATTGCTCCAGGAACTGCGACAAGCCGCGGCTGATCGAGGCGCTGAAGAGCAAGCGCATCCGGGACATCGCCTGCGGGAGCTCGCACAGCGCCGCGCTGACGTCCAGCGGGGAGCTCTACACCTGGGGCCTCGGCGAGTACGGCCGCCTGGGCCACGGCGACAACGCCACGCAGCTGAAGCCCAAGATGGTGAGCGCGCCCCTTTCTGCGGCTGCGGAACGCGGGCCGTTGGTGGGTTTCCGGAGAACGTGAGCTTCGGGTCTGAGAAAGTCCGTGAGCGTGATGGGCTTTCAGACCGGCCTGGTGCCTGGGCCTGACTCTGCTCCCCCGTTTGCGGTCACGCAGGTGAAGGTGCTCCTCGGGCACCGAGTGATCCAGGTCGCCTGCGGGAGCAGAGACGCGCAGACCCTGGCCCTGACTGACGAAGGTGCGCCCGCCGCGCCCCCCGCACCGTTCCTGCCTGGGGAGGGACGTGGGCAGACACTGGGCTGCAGCGTCTCTTCCTCACCCCTAGGCTTGGTCTTCTCCTGGGGTGACGGCGACTTCGGGAAACTGGGCCGGGGAGGAAGCGAGGGCTGCAACGTGCCCCAGAACATCGAGAGGCTGAACGGACAGGGCGTGTGCCAGATCGAGTGCGGCGCCCAGTTCTCCCTGGCCCTCACCAAGTCGGGCGTGGTGTGGACGTGGTACGTGCCCGCCGCAGCGCGCCCGCCGCGTGGGCGTGCGCCCCGGCCCGCGCCCGCCCGCAGGGAGGCTGGCGCCTTTCTCCCGTGTTTATTTCTGCTCGGGGTTGCTGACAGCATTGAAGGAGCAGGTGCCCACTGTCCCTGAGTTGTTTGCAAACGACACCGAGGACGATTTAGCCCGGCGTGTCTCTCCTGGGGAGGCGAGGTGTGAGTGAGGTGGCTCGGCTTTCTTAGAAGCCCGGCAGTCATACGGGTGGAAGACAGAGTTCCAATTTATTTGATCCTGAAAGAGTCCAGGACCAGATGGGGAGCATGGCATCCTGCCGACCAGGGGCAGCGTGAGGGGCTTAGCGGGAGTGTTGTGCCCCGGGCTGCCCCTTAGAAAGAGTGACACCTGGGTGACAGGACCCGTCAGAGGCGTTTGAGGTTGTCTATCATGTTTTCGATCTCTGTGCACGAAAACCTGCATCAGTAACTCATGTTGGGAAGCACATTCAGGACCTCGCTGGAGAAGAGCGGCCCACGGGTGACAGCATCACGGCAGAGACCACGGGCGTGGTGGGCGGTGTTGGCATGGGGCACTGCGTCCTGAAGCTCGCTGTCAACCTCCCCGCAGGGGCAAGGGGGACTACTTCCGGCTGGGCCACGGCTCGGACGTGCACGTGCGGAAGCCGCAGGTGGTGGAAGGGCTCCGGGGGAAGAAGATAGTGCACGTGGCCGTCGGGGCCCTGCACTGCCTGGCGGTCACGGACGCGGGGCAGGTGAGCCGAGGTCGGGCGGGCCCTTGTGTCACGGGGATAACTCGCCACGGGGCCGGGTGTGGTGCGTCTCGGGCTTGATGGAGCAGGAGCTGGGCCGTGTCCCTTTGGTCCCTGCGTGCATCTGCCCCGTTGTCAGTGGTGGGGACACCGGGAAAGTGTCCCCGACCGACGCACGTTAGAACGGAGTGGGCTTTCGACTCTGAAGTCCCCGGGGAAGTGAGAAGAGAGTGCCACCGAGCGGCCCTCCTGCTGCTGAGGTGGGAGCCGCATTTGACTTCAGGGGCGAGTGGCTGGTGGGGAGAGGGACGCACTCCACCCCAGAACGAGTGCTCCTCCTCAGGCGCTCGTCACTCTTCCGCTTTGAGGCGTCCTTCTGCCACAGCAGGCTCAGGGGCGCTGCCTTGTCAAGACTCACGTGTGACAGCAAATTAGCACACTGTTGTGTCTGGTTTTTTTTTAAAGATTTTATTTGTTTATTTTTAGAGAGAGGGGAAGGGAGGGAGAGAGGGAGAGAAACATCCATGTGTGGTTGCCTCTCACGCGCCCCCTACTGGGGACCTGGCCCGAAACCCAGGCCTGTGCCCCGACTGGGAATCGAACCGGTGACCCTTTGGTTCCCAGCCCGCGCTCAATCCACTGAGCCACGCCAGCCAGGGCGGCACGCTGGTTTTTAATCAGAACGGATGAAAAGTCAGCTATAACTTCTCATTCTGTAGGACCACGAGGGAATTTCGTGAGTCCTCCGTTATCCGCGGGGGGTGTGCTCTAACACCCCCGTGGGCACCAGAGACCGCAGGTCGTGCTGGGCCCTGTATGTGTAGCGGGTCCTTGGATAATGCTGCGGTCAGTGTTGTTTTGTGGTAACATCGATGAGGGAGAAAATCGGTTTCTGGCCGGGGCCCCTGTCTGTGTGCAGTGCTCCCCACGTCTGACTGGTGCTCCCACATCCCAGAGATGGGCGTGTTAGGTTCGTTGACGTGTCGAAATTGTCCCTGTTTGAGCCGTGTCAGTGGCCCTGTGGTGGACCCACGTCCTGTCCAGGGCGGGGCCCCGCTTTGCACCCTGAGCTGCCGGAGAGGCTCTGGACTACGGCTGGCCACGGGTAACTGAGACCGTGGAAAGCGGGACCGTGTGTAAGGGGCACTACTGCTGTACTTGAAAAGTGAGCATATTGTTTATGATCATTTTTCTTTGCAAATGAAGGAAAAATAGCCCTGGTTGGATGGCTCAGTTGGAGCATTGTCTAGTACACCAAAAGGTTGTGGGTTCGATCCCCAGTCAGGGCGCGCGTGGGAGGTAACCAATTGATGTTTCTCACGTGGGTGTTTCTCTCACTCTCTCCCTCCCCTCACTTTTTTTCTGTCTCAAATCGTTAACTATTTATTTAGTTGGATGAGGGTTAAAAATAAAATAGGACAGGGCCCTGGCTGTTGTAGCTCAGTGGACTGAGCGCGGGCTGGGAACCAGAGGGTCCCGGTTCGATTCCCAGTCGGGGCACATGCCTGGGTTGCAGGCCAGGTCCCCAGTGGGGGCCGTGTGAGAGGCAACCACACATTGATGTTTCTTTCCCTCTCTTTCTCCTTCCCTTCCCCTCTCCTTGAAAATAAATAAATAAATTCTTTACCAAAAAAAAAAAGAAAGAAAAAAAGAAAAAATAAGTTAACCGCATTTATGAAGAGGAGACCCCACCCTGCTTCCTCTGACGAAACAGTAGATGTTATTAAGTCCATGATCGTTTATAGTCATTGGCAAGAATGTCGAAGTTTAAACAGAATGCCCTGAAATGCAGAAAAGCTGTGGTTTCCCCCCAACAGGTCTACGCCTGGGGGGACAACGACCACGGCCAGCAAGGCAACGGCACGACCACCGTGAATAGGAAGCCCACGCTGGTGCAGGGCTTGGAGGGCCAGAAGATCACGCGGGTGGCTTGCGGGTCGTCGCACAGTGTGGCGTGGACAACTGTGGATGTGGCAACGCCTGCCGTCCACGAGCCCGTCCTGTTCCAGACTGCAAGGGACCCTTTAGGTGCTTCCTATCTAGGTAACGCTGATCCGCGTTTTCTGGCTCCTTCCGCGTGGTACGGCAGCGTCCTGGAAAGTTCAGAGCGCCCACCCAGGGCCCGTGAGCCACGAGACCGTGTCACGTGGCCCGCGGAGCGGGGCAGGGCTGAGCCCTCGCTGTCTTCCCGGCCTGCGTGCTGGGCCTGGGCCTGTCTTTTGGGCAGCTCTTTTAATGGCTGTGCGCAGCTCCCCGCTCAGAGGCACCCATTAGCTTCTGCTGCACCCTCAGCTGGGGTGCGCGGAGCCCTTCTCACCCCAGGGTGCTCCTGGGTAGCCCTCCCCTCTCGGGTCCTGTCCTGTGCGCTGTGGCCACGGGGGCCTCGCTCACGCGGAGCTCTGCCTCCTGTGTCACGAGACCGCTGCCCCCTCACCATACCCCTCGGCAGTGTTCAATAAGACTTTACTAGGATCATCTTTTTTTTTTTAGGAAAGATTTTACTTATTTATTTTTAGAGAGAGGGGAAAGGAGGGAGAAAGAGAGGGAGAGAAATGTCACTGTGTGGTTACCTCTCATGCGCCCCTGGCCCACAACCCAGGCATGTGCCCTGGCTGGGAATCGGACCAGCGACCCTGGGTTGCACAGGCCACGCTCAGTCCACTGAGCCACACCAGCCGGGGCCGCTGGGAGCATCTGTTTTCTCACCATTGTTTTAGATTGACAGCCTTACAGTTCAACGGTAAGTACACACAGGTGGTTATTGTAACGTTTTTACAGCCTATATATGTAGCGTAGACTGTTGTGTTTTGCAAAAGTACGTTGTTGTGCAGTGACAGTGAATGTTTGCTGAAAAGAACTTCATAGAAGTTATGGAAATATAAATAAGATAAAATAGTCCTGGCTGGTGTAGCTCAGTGGATTGAGCGCGGGCTGGGAACCAGAGGGTCCTGGTTCGATTCCCAGTCGGGGCACATGCCTGGGTTGCAGGCCAGGTCCCCAGTGGGGCCATGTGAGGAGCAACCATACATTGCTCTTTCTCTCTCCCTCTCTTTCTCCTTCCCTTCCCCTCTCTCTAAAAATAAATAAATAAAATCTTTTTAAAAAATAAATAAATAAATGTGTTCTTTGTCCTCTGAAAGGTCATCGATGAACCTAACACCTCACCTGTAAAATACCAAAATGCAGACTGCGCTGTGTTTTGTAACTAAACTGAAAGCTTTAAATCCCAGAAATGAACCAATCGTGATCTTCAAAACTGGACCCAAACTCGCGTGTGCTCCGCAGGTGTGCCCTCTGACGCCGACTCCTCTGCGGCCAGCAACAAAGTCAGCGGCGCGAGTCACTCCAAGCCCAGCCGCCCTTCTCTTGCCAAGATCCTCCTGTCCCTGGACGGGAACCTGGCCAAGCAGCAGGCCTTATCCCACATACTGACCGCGCTGCAGATCATGTACGCCAGGTAGGCCCGCTCGCCGGCGCCTGAAATCCTGAGTTGCGTGAGCAGGGGGTTTGTGTAAGTTTCTTGGTTGATCAAATATGTCACGGACAGTGTGGTGGTACCGTCTTCAAATAATGTGAGTTTTAGGTCACAGACGCTTTGACACTTGAAGTTTGAATCAGAAAACCAAGTTAAAGTGGATTTGTACATTAAAGTGCATTAAGCATGAGTCCTTGGGGGCAGGGGAAGAACTTGTTGGCCCTGTGATACTCAGCGACGTGTAAGGCCACTCAAAACCCCCTTCATGCAAACACTCAGGCAGGCAGAGGTGTGGCGGCTGGGTATGGTCCAGCCTCAGGAGTTCCCGTCTCACGGTGGGTCACGGTGTGGGCCTGACGAGCAGACGTGAGTGCTCCCGGGAATGGCAGTTGCAGACCACAGGCCACGCGAGAGGATGGGGGTCGGGGGGTCCTTGCCGCCTCCTGCGAGGTGCCCCTGGGATGCGGCTCTAACAGCCCAGGAAGATGGCGCGGGGAAATCTGGAGACTCGCTTTGTTCTCATTTCTATGTTCGGCACAATTTCTCCTGTTAGGGCCGTGGGCATTCAGATGTTCCGTGTTTTCCCAAAACTTTTATGTGTATCCTGTGCAAACAAGTGAGTTCCTTGGGTAGTGCCTGGCCAGTCTCCGGCCCACTGCCCTCCGATGGGGAAGGCAGCGACTCCAGGCCCCGCTTTCTCTCCTGACAGAGATGCCGTGGTGGGCGCCCTGATGCCGGCTGGCATGATTGCCCCAGTGGAGTGTCCCTCATTCTCGTCCTCGGCACCTGCTTCTGACGTGTCGGCCATGGCCAGTCCCATGAATGGAGACGAGTGTGTGCTGGCTGCTGACCTGGAAGAGAGGCTGAGTCCAAGTCCGTGGCAAGAGAAGCGAGGGGAGGTAAACACAAGGACAGGCAGTACTGGAGCGGAAAGGGGAAGGGCCAGGGAAGCCTCGGCATTCTGTCGCTTAATTCAGAGTGTATCCCTGCCAGTTGCTGTGATTTGGGGCTTGAATTAGAAAATTTTCTGTGCCCTGGACGGTGCGGCTCACTTGATGGGAGCATCATCCCAGAAACTGAAAGGTTGCGGGTTCGATTCCCGGTCAGGGCCCCTGCCTGGGTTCGGTCCTCTGCGAGGACGTGTATAGGAGGCATCTGAGCAATTGATGCCTCTCTCTCACATCCACGTTCCTCTCCCTCTCTCTGTCTCCCTTCCCTGCTCTTTAAAATGAGTAAGTATGTCCTTGGGTGAGGATAAAAGAAAAGAAAATATTCTATTTAAAAAGACTTTTTAGCATATAAATAGAACTAGATTTTTTCTTTTTAAAAATTTGCTATATGCATGCTCTGGCTGGTGTGGCTCAGTGGATTGAGCACCGGCCTGCGAACTAAAGGGTCACAGGTTCGAATCCCAGTCAGGGCACATGCCTGGGTTGCAGGCCAGGTCCCCAGTAGGGGGCATGCGAGAGGCAACCACACATTGATGTTTCTCTCCCTCTCTTTCTCCTTCCCTTCTCCTCTGTCTAAAATAAATAAAAATCTTAAAAAAAAAGTTGCTACATGCAATTCTACAGTCCTTTGCGATTCTAAATAAAACCTTGTAGCTCGTAAAGCCAAAAGTTTTTGTAACTCATTTGGGGGAGATCCAACTTGAAGAGACGTGACTTCATGTTAGTCTCCCTCACTCAACCTGTTGGGAAAGCCCTGGGTTTCCCTGGGAACGCAAAGGCACCTGACTCGGCAGCGCTGCCTCCGGACCCCGCTGGGCGGGGGGCGTCGGTGGGGCAAGCACCTAGTCACTGCCGTAAAACCTGGGACATTCCAGATGGCCAGGGGGTGGTCAGGTAAGGCTTTCGGGAGCCGTGTGGGCAGTGTGTCACGCTGCTGAGTTTTTGCTCTTCCTGTGTGTTTTTTAAACTAGATTTTCTCCTCCGAGGACGCGGTCACCCCTTCTGCAGTGACCCCATCTGCTTCCTCAGCTTCTTCCCGGCCCTTTATCCCGGTGACCGATGACCCTGGAGCTGCGAGCATCATTGCCGAAACCATGACCAAAACCAAAGAGGTGAAGGGGCTTCTCGAGTATTTTCTTCTGAAATGACCCCGCGCGTGTGCACGGCAGCGGGGGCAGCGCGGGGAACAGGGTGCGGCAGCTGCTGGGGGCGCCGTCCCCCGGGCCTCCAGGAGCCAGCGGGCCCCCTCTGCGTGGCAGAGCCACAGGCACAGCGCGGCCGTGGCGCCCCTGCCGTCAGGGCTTTGCACCCTCCCACCCACGCGGGCTTTGCCCCTCGTCCCGACTACCCTTTCTAGGTCTGGGGTCTTTAATTTCTTGCTCTGGTGTTTCGTGGTCTTCAGTGTCGCAGACAAAGTCCCTTATTTCTCTTTGGTGGCCACGCACCCTTTGAGTCGCTGGGTAAGCTGCTGACTCTCTCGTAAGGTAATGATTCCTCATTTCCCTGTTGGACCCTTTAGGATGTCGAAAGCCAAAATAAAGCCTCGGGCCCAGAACCTCAGTCCTTGGATGAGTTCACCAGCCTGCTGGTCTCGGACGACACCCGGGTGCTGGTGGACCTGCTGAAGCTGTCCGTGTGCGGCCGGGCCGGGGACAAGGGCAGGGAGGTGCTTTCTGCCGTGCTGTCTGGCATGGGCACCGCCTACCCGCAGGTGAGCCCGGGCGGCAGGCGTGGGCCCTTTTCTCCGTGGGCAGAGCTGCTGTCGACGTCAAATCTTATCTGGTGCTTGATTTCATGCTAGTAGACAGCAGTTTGGGAGGGTTCTGGGTAAACCAAGTCCCTTCTCTGTCAAATGTGCCACAGGGTTGCCCCCCAGTTCGCCTTTGACCTTACTTTGATATGGTCAGCTGTTTAGAAATTCTGATTGTTTACGCGTCGGGTCTGCCGGGTTTCTGTTTATGGCTTCTGGGTTTGTATGGTGCTGAAAACACGCTTGCCACCGTGATGTCGTTTAAAGCCATCCACTTTTCTCTGATATTTTTTGTGATTTTATTTATTACATCTGCCTTTTTCAGCCACCTGAGATTTATCTTTATAGAAGGGATAAGTTAGGATCCGACTCTTTTTCTTCCTAGAGAGCAAACATGTTGCCCCAGTGCCATTGATGGAATCGTTGGTCTTTTCCCAGTAATTTGGAAACTGCTTTTTGTCGTATTCTTAATTCCTGTGTGTACTTGGGGCCACTTACAGGCCCTTCTGCTTCGTTAATCTGACTCTTTAGGCTCCAACGTACCACAGTGTCTTGACTGTTAAAGTGTTTGGTGGCACTGGGTCTGGGAGGACTTCCCGCTGGGGAAACATCCTGCCCCCGAGCCTCCGCTGTGGCGGCCACCAGCCGCATGTGGCTACTGAGCACTGGAAACATGGCGGATGCGCCTGAGGGACTGGAGGCTCCTTTTCTTTAACTTGAACTTGAATTCGAACAGCCACCTACGGCTGGTCTAGGGTATGAAGTCGGTGTTACATGAGTATGTCTTAGAAACAGGACCGGTCAGCCCTGAGGCCCCAGGGAGACTTGTCCGTCAGCAGGCTTGCCCTGCCCTGCCCTGCCAGGGGGTCCGATGCTGTGCTGTCTGTCCTCTGGGCCCCCCGTCGCTGCCTCCGCATCGTGAAGTAGTTGAGGACGGTGGCGTGGCCTGGAGGACAGTCAGTGGTGTCGCAGATACTTTAGGGGCGTGTCGTTTCTTCCTCATATTCAGGGAGAACTAAAGCTGCAGGTTCCTGCTTTCTGGTTTTCCAAGGCGAGGCACTTGGTGTAATTCTGGGAGGTTAATGAAGGGGAATTGCCACAAGGAAAGCACTGATTTTGTACAAGGTTATCGTGAGAGGGAAGGACGCGGACGAGAACACGCGGGGAAGGCGGCGCGCCCTGCAGTGTCACACACGCCTGCTGTGTGTGTGCTTCTTGGCGCAGGTGTCCCCTCTGGGCACAGATGGGGCAGCAGGCATCCCCCGAGGTTGCTCCTAAGGGTCACTCGGGGTGGGTGGGGCCTGTGGGGCCCTGAGGGCAAAGCCATGCCTGTGACCCCACCGTCACCCTCCCACGAGGCTTGTTGCCTCTCCGGGGGACTGCTGGGCTGTGCAGCAGCCGTGAGGTGTCTCCATGACGCACAGCAGGTCCAAGGGGAGATGGGACACCGCCCTGGCCAGTGGCAAGAGACTGCTCCTGCGTCCTCCCCGCCCTAATACTGGGACTCGCAAACATGAGAGAGAGAGAGACCGAGGCTTATAGCGATAATGTGTGGAGGGCAGCGATACTGGTCTGTCTGCTGTTCCCTGAGCTCCCGTGCTGGTTACCTGGTGATAAGGAAATAGGTACTTATTTTGAAAAGTATAGAGCAGAGAATAGTTGTATTTCTTTCTAAGTTAAAAACGTCTGGGTGGATGTATTATTGTTGGAATGACATGTCCTTGCTTGTTTTTGAGAACAGCAGCCGAGGCGTCTGTACTCAGCAGCACTGACCACTTAACTGACGCAATCAGTGCAACGTGCGGGTGGGGCCCGGGCGTCGGGGGCTGTGGGGCGGCCGCGGCCGGCCCTTTCCACCCAGGTCGGGAGCCCCGCCAGGTCTGGGGTCATAGCCCTGGCGCTGCTTGGCTGCACCCTGCACTCTAGCTGGATGCCCCCCCCCTTTAGGGTCCTGTCCATTCTGGTCACCTTTCTGTTCCTCCCTTCAAAGCCGACTTCCCTCCCCGGGACATCCTCTCGTCTGGGCTGAGCAGAACCTGTTGCTGTCACAGGCGTTTTATCCCTTCAGTTGGCGCCTGCTGGGTGGTCTGTGTCCCGCTCCTGGTACCTGGGCCACCTCTGACTGTCACAGCCCCCCCGCGAGCCCTGCACCGTCGTGATTTCATAGGCAAGGAGCCCTGACGTGAACTAGATTTCTCAGCCCCCGAGGCCTCTGCCCTGCCACCCTGCCCCCGCAGAAGGATCTGGAAGCCCGGCAAGCAGAGGCGGCACCCGAGGACCCCAGGGTTTGCATCACGCTTCCCCCCACAGGTGGCAGACATGCTGCTGGAGCTCTGCGTCACCGAGCTGGAGGACGTGGCCACAGACTCGCAGAGCGGCCGCCTGTCCTCGCAGCCCGTGGTGGTGGAGAGCAGCCACCCCTACACGGACGATACCTCCGCCAGCGGCACCGTGAAGATCCCAGGTACCGCGGGCGGTGCCCAGGTGCCCTGTCTGCCCGGCCGAGCGCCCGAGCCCATCGGTCTCCCCTTCTGCCGACGGGCCTGCGTGCGGGTGGGGGCCGGGGGCGCGGAGCTCAGTGTGTCCGCGGTTCCTGCAGTTTCTTCGTGTGCGCGTGCCCGGGCCGTCCCAGTTCTCCGCCTCCCGGCTCGGCCAGGCCTCCGCAGCACCCGCTCTGGGCCTTTCTGTGCTGCCCGACTCCCAGCGCCTCCCTGTGAAATGTCTGGGGTCATTCTCGGTCTGACACCCCGCCCCGGCTCACGGCTGAGCAGCTCTGGCAGGAACGCCGTGGCTCCCACAGACCCGCACCCAGCAGTTGTTCGTGAATAAACATTTCTGAGTTTGTCATTTGCCTTTAACTGAGTTGCCGAGGTGTGGAAGCCTCATTTTGTGCAATTTTGCGTGGTTTTGTAGTTGTTTTGGGAAAAGGTTTGCCATCCCCAGGTCCTGCCCCCCATGAATTCTTTTGTGAGCTGTTTTGTGAGAAGACTCTGGATGTGATGCTGCGTGCTCCATGGATGTGGTTTTCAGTGCGGGCAGGGTGGTAAAGCTTGGTCTGGCACCGGGTCACAGCATGAAAACTGGCCCCGAGGTCAGAGCTCAGAGCGAACTGGCCGCTCCCTCGTGGGCCCGGTCTCCTGGGGAGCAGGGCACCCGGTCCCAGGCTCTGTGTTCCAGGCCCGTGCTGCCCGGCGTCCGCTGTGCCCTCGCTGTGAGACACCGCTCTGGCCCCACTGTTTCCGCGTGGCTCGTGGTGGCTCATGGCCTCACCTGCGCTGTGTGTGGTGGGAGTGGTCACTCTGCTTTGTGCTCCCCTGACCTCCAGGCGCAGAAGGACTCAGGGTGGAGTTTGACCGGCAGTGCTCCACGGAGAGGCGCCACGACCCGCTCACCGTCATGGACGGCGTGAACAGGATCGTCTCCGTGCGCTCAGGTGGGGGCAGGGCGGGCGGCAGGGCTGCTCGGCGGAAGGTCGCTAACAGCACAGCACCGCTGCTTGTCGTGGGGGCTCAGGAAGGGCCAGTGAGCTTTTTACCTGCAAAAGACAGTAGATTTTATCTGACTGACACCAGTGCTTTCAGGAATTTTAATTACCCGAGTGGCTGTGTGTGTCAGCATGGGTGGGCGGGATTACAAGCCGGAGAGCGGTCCCGGCCGGGGACCCCGGACGCGTGCCGTCTGGGAGGCCCAGCCGCGCCCCGACAGTGGGAGGCGGTGCCGTGAGTCCTGAGAGAGAGCCAGGCCCCTGCAGGTGCCTGTGTATGGGCCACGTGCTCCTCAAAGGGACTGGTTTCCCGACTGAGCGCGGTCGGGGGCTGCCCACGGAGCGGGTGCCCGTACGTGTGCACTGAGCACCGCGGTGGACGCGTGCGCAGACGGGCGCCAGGCCTCGCTGTCTGGGCTGCTTGTTCGGTGCTGTGTCACCGGGCCTCGGAGTCGTCCCAGCGGCGGGGGAGGTCTGCGCGCGTGCGTTTCGGGGGTTCTCCATCCTCCCTCCCGCGCGAGGGCGGCAGCCTTCTCTCGCCGCCGTTCTCCCCTCTGCCCTTCCAAGAAAGCAGCCACAGCCTGAGCGTGCGTGTCGGGCCTGGCCGAGTCCCAGCGGTGCTTTCTCGCACCTTACGCGGTGTTCTCTAGTTAAACCTGGTCTGAGCCTTTGGGCAGAGCGGTGTAGCCAGGGGCGAGCACGGGTGTTTTTCTGGCAGCTTGGCGAACGCCAACGTTGTTTTCCACAGCGTCACGCTCTGGCTGAGCCTGCCGTCTGTGCTTCAGTGGAAATGGGCACCAGGCCCTCCCGCAGCGCTGCCCCGGGGCCCTTCTCAGCAGAGGGTTGGCCGGGGCGGCCCGCCAGCACCTTCCGTGGGGAAGCGGGGCTCTCCTCCTGTTCCCTGGGTAACAGCCGTCCTATCACAGCCTCCCTGGGGCCCCTGGCGTGGGCTGTGCAGGCCTCTCATACTGCAGGGTAGCTGAAGGTGCGCATTTCCGTCAGCGCCGCGCCCACCTGCCTCAGTGTCCCTAGGACTTGGTGCAGTGGGTGGGAAGGGCTGCATTCTGTGTGAAGGTGAGACTCAGCCGGAGCGGTGCGCATGCCGTGCTGGGAGACCCCGGGTTGGAACACGCCACGTCCTTCAGACAGCGTGTGCAGGCACCGCTTTGCACTGAAAGCGGCCCGTGCAGCTCGGAGGGCACAGCGGGCCTGACGCCAGGGGCGCTTCCCTCCCCAGGCCGAGAGTGGTCCGACTGGTCCAGCGAGCTGCGGGTCCCGGGAGAGGAGCTGAAGTGGCGGTTCGTCAGCGACGGGTCCGTGAACGGCTGGGGCTGGCGCTTCACGGTCTACCCCGTCATGCCGGCGGCAGGTAAGGGGGCTTCTGGCGCCCGCTGCGTTGTCCAGCGCCTGCGGTCTGCCTTCTCCAGCCGTGCGGGGGCCCCGCTCTGCCTGGGCTCCACTGCACTGGGGTCAGGGCCTCACAGGCCCCCGGCCGCCCCTGGTGGCGCCCCGCCCTCACCAGTGGGAGAGCAGCGCTTGCTGGCGTGGCTGTTCCGTCGATTGGCTTTCAGATAAAATGTCAGAGTAGGGATCTGCAGTGCGACGTGGGCGGGGCAGGTCTGTCTGTGGGCGGTGAGGGCCTCCGGGCGGCCGAGGCCCGCTCCCGGTCGGTCGGAGGACGCCAGCGTCCCTGGGCCCTCGGCCTGCCCAACACGGGGCACTCATGGTGTCCACTCCTCAGGCCCTAAAGACCTCCTGTCCGACCGCTGCGTCCTCTCCTGCCCGTCCATGGACTTGGTGACGTGTCTGCTCGACTTCCGGCTCAACCTGGCCTCCAACAGAAGCATCGTCCCGCGCCTGGCCGCGTCGCTAGCAGCCTGCGCGCAGCTGAGCGCCTTGGGTAAGTGGCGCCATGATCGCCGTGCCTGTCGCGCTCGGTGGGAAAGCGGCCGAGCTCCCGATGTGATCTGTCTGCTCCGCAGCTGCCAGCCACAGAATGTGGGCCCTGCAGAGGCTGCGGAAACTGCTGACCACCGAGTTCGGACAGTCCATCAACATCCACCGGCTGCTGGGGGACAGCGACGGGGAAGCGAGAGCTTTGGTACGGAGCAGGACTGCTCGGTCCTGACGCTTGGCCCTCTGAGAATAAAACGTTGGTGTAGTCACTTAAGAGTGAGAGTAAGCCGGCCTTTGCCACACGCAGACGCCCTTGCGTGGCTGCACACACTGAGTGCGCGGGGCCTTGACCTTAAACACAGCGGTGTCTCAATGACCGCTGGACCTCACGGGGCGTCTTGGTTTTGCTGGGTGAGGCGGTTCTGTTGGAGGGGGGCCTGATCCTAACCGTGCAGGGAGACGGCATTTGAGCCAGGAAAGGACTGGCTCTGTGCGGGCTGCTGTACTGAATGAAAGCAAGGATCCTTTGGTGAATTAAATAAAAATGTTTTTTATACAGCACGGAGGGGAAGGGGAAAGACAGGGAGAGACACATCCATGTGTGGTTGCCTCTCAAGCGCCCCCTACTGGGGACCTGTCCTGCAACCCAGGCCTGTGCCCTGACTGGGAACCGAACCGGTGACTGTTTGGTTCGCAGCCTACGCTCAGTTCACTGAGCCACACCAGAGTCCTTGGTGAATTTTGAACTCCTCTTTTATTTAATGTTTGTTGTATCCTTTTAGGTTTTTTCTTTCTTATTTGAAAATACCAGCGCTCACTTTTTAAGGTGAACGGTACCAGTTTGATAAGACACGTGACACTGGGGAATAAACCCCTCCCTGTCGCTGCGTCGGGGGTGCGCGGGCGAGGCTGTAATCGGGTTGTTTGCTTAGAGTCTCACAGGCAGCGCCCTGGCCGCTCTGGTGAAAGGCCTTCCGGAAGCTCTGGAGCGGCAGTTTGAGTACGAGGACCCTATTGTGAGGGGCGGCAAGCAGCTGCTCCACAGCCCGTTCTTTAAGGTAATCTCAGCTCGGCTGGACCGGCGGCAGAGGCAGGGAGCTGTCCTGTGCGGGCCAGGCCTCCTGAGGACAGGGGCAGACACTGCCAGAGTACAGTCCAAAAGTGTTCCAGGAATGACTGCGACCCAAGCCCCCCCACTTCGGGGGTCAGCGCGCTCTGCCACACGCCCGCTGCGGCGGGAGTGCTGCGGTGGCCATCGGGTTGGAGGTCCCGTCTCCCAGGCGCATCGCCCGGGGCGCAGGGATGGGGACACACTCACTGGGCGTGTGGCAGGAGGCCTGAGGGCCGTCCCGCGGCGCCCCGTGAGGGTGGCCCTCTGTGGCGCGGGGTGTTGGTGACAGGGGGCGTTAGCTCCGTTCTGAGTGTCCCTGTGTTGCCTGCAGGTCCTGGTGGCTCTGGCTTGTGACTTGGAACTGGACACGCTGCCCTGCTGTGCCGAGACGCACAAGTGGGCCTGGTTCCGCAGGTACTGCACGGCCTCCCGCGTGGCCGTGGCCCTGGACAAGAGGGCGCCACTGCCCCGGCTGTTTCTCGACGAGGTACGGCGCGTCGTTTCGGAACCGTGTTTGGGACGCAAAAGCACTGGCCTTGCTCACACCTAGAGGGGAAAGCAGTACCGATGTCACCGGACACAGCAACGTGTCTGGTGCCCAGGCGCACCGTGAAGAAAACACATAGGTCACAGTTCATACACTGGCACTGTGATTTTCAGTGGAAGTTTTAGTAACTTAAGATA
Organism: Micronycteris hirsuta; assembly: GCA_004026765.1. Taxonomy (NCBI): domain Eukaryota; kingdom Metazoa; phylum Chordata; class Mammalia; order Chiroptera; family Phyllostomidae; genus Micronycteris; species Micronycteris hirsuta. Next base: position 25,255 of record PVJI01008411.1, read on the forward strand.
AATGGATAGATGTTTCTAATATCTTAGACTCGATACAATCATTGGTTTTGCTTAGTAACCGGGAAATCCCGGTGTTGTTGGCGTTGCCGCGTGTTCTCGCGTGAGGCGCCTCCTGTCTTCTTAGTGTGGAAACGACTGTTTTACTGACAACCTCGTCATAACGCCGTCTAGGTGGCGAAGAAGATCCGTGAGTTAATGGCAGACAGCGAGAGCATGGACGTCCTCCACGAGAGCCACGACGTTTTTAAAAGGGAGCAGGACGAGCAGCTGGTGCAGTGGATGAACAGGTCGGTGCACCGGGAACGAGAAGCCTCTGGGTGCGAGACCACGCGTGTCGGTGCGGCCCCGCCCACACCCGCTGTCCGCGTCCTCTTGCTTCCAGGCGGCCAGATGACTGGACTCTGTCGGCCGGCGGCAGTGGCACCATTTACGGATGGGGACATAACCACAGGGGCCAGCTCGGGGGCATCGAGGGGGCCAAGGTTAAGGTGCCCACTCCGTGCGAAGCCCTGGCGACCCTCCGACCCGTGCAGCTGATTGGCGGAGAGCAGACTCTGTTCGCGGTCACGGCCGATGGGAAGGTGAGGGGCGTTTTCCGCGTCTCAGACGTGAGCCCCGAGGGGCGCCAGCTGCAGTGCAGGGTGTGGCTCGGGGTGCATGGGGGGTCCCGCCCGAGACCCTCTGCCGGGGTCGACCGTCTCAGTGTGCTGGCAGCAGTCACCCTGAGAGAGCCCTGCGTTCTAAGCTTTACAGTTTTTTACTTTGAAACAGCGTACATACGAGCAGGTCAGAGCTGTTTCCATATCAGTAATTCGTTGGATGCTTTTTTTCTTCACTATTGTTAGGCTGTCTTTTTAAAAACTGCCGCTGCTGTATAGAAATAGTTGGTGTTTATACACGGACTCTATGTCTGGTTACTTTATTCTCCTTTCTTTCCTACGTGTTTCACGGTTTTCCATGTCTCCTTTGTGGAAAACCATAATCTGCCCGTGAATCTCGTTCCTTCCATTCCAGTTCCCCCGTCTGCATGCGGGAAGGGGCCTCGGTGCTGGGGGTGCTGCAGTGTAATCGGAGGGGGTGCCTGTCTGGGTCCGGGCGGCACGGTAAGGGCCCTGTGGGGTCTGTGTAGACGGCCGCTATCTGATTCGGGACGTCCCCGTCTGTTTCTCTTCGTGAGTGGAGATTGACTTTTGCCAAACACTCTGCATTAGAAACACTCTTCTGGATGTTTCCTCCTTCAGTGGATTAACATGGGGAGTCGGGCAACTGTCCTCCCTGCCCGGGGTCAGGGCACTGGAGGTGGTTCAGCTCGGCCCTGCACCCAGAGCAGCCTCAAGGCTGTGGGAGGAGGGGTCAGTCCCTGGGCGCCGACCTTGACCCTCTCACAGCGTGGCAGCTGGCTCTGTCCCACCGAGCGGGGAGGAGGGGCAAGAGGAGTGATGGCAAGACAGAGGTCACTGTCCTGTGGGACTTGTTGCCATCTTACTCCATTAGAAGCCAGGCAGTGGGTCCCACCCACGTTGAAGAGGGGGCGCGGGCCGCCGCAAGAGAGACCCTGGGCAACCACATCTGAGACTGCCACCAAGAGAACTGGGGGTGTTCTAGCCTCATCAAAAGGGCTAGAGTATATCCCTCTTTTTTCTGCTTCCTGGAGAATTCTGTCTTTCAGTTGTTTCACCGTTACTTTACCATGCATCCTAGTATTTAGAATCTGAACTTAATTAGTATTTCTGCCCTCCGCCCAAATAACAGTGACACTGATCCCTTGTCACCCTGGGTTTCAGCGTGGATCTAAGCCCTTAGCGGCCGGCGTGGTTGGTGTTTTACACAGACCACGGCTCTTCTGGGTTCACCCGAGTGTTACGTCTCTGCTCGCCATCCTTCTCGTCTCTGTGATCTGACCGTTTTTCTTCTGCTTTAAGCAGAGCTTTCCAGTTTCTTTGTATGAGGTATTTTGTTGGTTGATCCTGATTGTGCGTGTTTGTTTCTTTGAAAGTATCTTTCTCTTGTTCTTTTCCAGCTTAAGGGCTGCAAACCTTCTTCTCTGTGCGGGGCACAGCTGTGTTTTCGGCTGCGCGGCTTGTTTGGTCCCTGTTGCGACTGTCGAAGGAGCCGTTGGGCCACAGTGAACGAACGTGTGCAGCCGAGCTCCCGTGAGACTCAGTGACAGAAGCCGGTGGGGGGCCAGATCCGGCCCACGGGCCGTACCTCGCCCGCCCTGGTTCTAGAGCAGAAAGTTCTCTGTTGATCGTTTTTTTCAGTCGGCATATTACAAGTTTTCTTCTGAGTTTTTAATTAGTTGAAGACAGCGAATCTTTCTCTGTGACTGCTTTTAAGATCTTTCTTTAGTGATCTCCAGTTTCACTGTGATGTATTTAGACATCAGTTTTTTAAATTATGCTGCCCTTTTTTGTTTTTGCCAGGCGGTGAGGGGTGGGGGTGGGCTTCCTGGCTCTGAGAAGTGGTCTTTCAACCCCCCTGGTAGAATCCTGGACGCAGTGTTTTTCAAACACTGCTCCCCGTGTTCTCTGTGTAACCTCCGCCTGCACCTCTGAGCCCTGACTGGCGTCCCAGTGGGGTCTGCACTTGGCTGCTCTGGCCCTTCCATCCTGTCTCTGTCCTTCTCTCTGTGCCGTAGTTCCTTCCGCTCGGCCTTCCAGGTCGGTGATCTCGCCTCAGTGGTTTATCATCAGCTGTTTCGTACCTCTGGGTTTGGAATTTCAAATAATATCTTTTAAACTTCTGGAAGTTCTGCTTGGGGGTATTTTAGAGTCTCATTCCTTAGGAATACTTTCAGGCTTTTATTTCTTTAAACGTAAGATCGAACTGTTGTTCTGCCGGCGCTCACTCACGGCACCTTCTTTCCTTTCCCATGATGTGAGTTTCTCAACCTGTGAGCTGACCATCTTCCCTGGAAAATTTTACGTAGAACTTCTTTGAGGTCTAGGCATCAAAATCAGTCATCAAAAGAGAATTTGTAATCCTTCGGTAGCATCAACCTTAAGACACTGTAGATTAAATTCTCCACCTCAGAAATGTAGACCGTACATTCATCCTGAAAACCAACTTTTAGTGGTCAATATTTGTGGTTATAAATTCTCAGGAGTGATTTCCCTCACTCACTCAGAGCTGATGCTGAGAAGACACCTCTCTTGGTCCTCAGCTCAATCTCATTCACAGCCTGAGCCCCTGGGAGCTCCTCCTTCCTACAGAATCTCTGAACAGTTCCCCCTCACCGCCACCGCCCTCCCGCCCCGCCCCCCACGTGCTGGAATCTGCAGACCTGCCTTCTTGGGGCAGCTGGCTGTAGCCAATTTATCCACCTGCGTTCTTGGCTTCACTTCCCGTTTCATCCTGTTCCCTTTCTGTACAGCAAGGCATTTGGAACAATATACTACAGCATTTAATTTTTATAGGAGAGATGTTTGACTTGCATTTGGAAACGGCAGTTTGATTTTTTAAAAATTAACGATAGAGATGCCTTGTGTCCCAAAACAGTTACCCACTTAAAGTGAAAGAAAAATAGTGTATTCTGTTGTGTGGTTTATATGCTGCCTCGCTAAAATACTATTTATAATTTTTCCATGGGTGTTTCTCTGGGTGCTATAATCAGGGATTTGCATATGGTAGATACCTCAATCTTTTTTTGTTTTTCATGGTATTAATTATAGTTTGCATTCTGCACCAAAAAAGAAACGCTTCCAGGAAAAAGACCTTATGTCCAAAATACATTTTGCAGATTTGGTATTTCTAAGGGTCATAATGTTTTCTCTCATTGTCAGTGCTCTGGTAAAGCCCAGATACAGTCTTAGCGCTCCTGCGATTTTTCATTTCACTCCCGTTTCCCTTCCGCTCCTCTGGGGTGGAAATGTCGAGCGCACTGGCCGGGTTCTAGTCACTGGGACACCGGGCTCTGCGGACGAAATCTGACGCCTCCGTCGCCCTTTCTCGTCCCAGCTGTACGCCACTGGGTACGGCGCCGGCGGCCGCCTGGGCGTGGGCGGCACCGAGTCGGTGTCCACCCCGACGCTGCTCGAGTCCATCCAGCACGTGCTCATCAAGAAGGTGGCGGTGAACTCCGGCGGGAAGCACTGCCTGGCGCTGTCGTCGGAGGGGGAGGTGTACTCCTGGGGCGAGGCGGAGGACGGGAAGCTGGGCCACGGCAACCGCAGGTACGGCGCGTGCGCGGGGCCTCGGCGCTCGCTGTTCCGAGCCACGCCGACGGCCGTCTGCTTAAACGGCGAGGCCTCTCGGGCAGAGACAAGCTCATGGGACGGTGGCTGTGGTCTTGTCTGCCCGGCACCCTGACGAGGCCGGTCCGTGCTGCGGCTTCGATGCCCAGGCACTCGGTGCGAGGAGCTTCTCTGCGTCCTCCTCCCCCACGTCCCCTTCCCCGGCCCCCACTCGTCCGCGGAATCACAGCGGTGTCTTGTTCACATGCGTGCTGCCGAAACTGGGGGGGCAGGAGTGACGGTGAAGGGACGTACAAATGGCAGTGTAAAAGAAACAAACACCCAAACTCATTTTTATTTTATTTTTTTACAGATTTTATTTATTTATTTCTAGAGAGGGAAAGGGACGGAGAAGGGGAGGGAGAGAAATACCAGTGTGTGGTTGCCTCTTGCACGCCCCCTACTGGGGACCTGGCCCGCAGCCCAGGCCTGTGCCCTGACTAGGAATTGAACCAGGACCCTTTGGTTCGCAGCCCGTGCTCAATCCGTTGAGCTACAGAAGCCAGGGACCAAACTCATTATTTTGAAAAATTAATGGGAACTACCTGCCAAGTTGGAGCAACAGGGGCCTTTGTATCTGAAATGACTGAAGCACCAGCCGTGGCACAGGAAACAGCAGCTCTGAGACGCTGGCTGGCAGGCCGTACAGTGCGCGCGCTGGTCTGCAGAGGTGAATGCTGACAGTCACGTGTGTGGGCAGCATTCCTGAGGCTGGGGAGCGAGCCACCCGGAGGGTTTGCAGGAACGGTCCCCGGAGCGGATTCCTCGTGACTCACAGGGCACTGGTGCGGAAGGGGAGAAAATGAGCCATGGCCTGTACGTTGCTCTGAACCACCACCAAGGCTTAAAAGCAAGATCTGGAAGGATTAAACTGTTTCTAAGTAACTTGACCATATTGTAGAAGGCAAAGGTCAAGAATATATATATATATATTTTTTATCCTCACTTGAGAACATTTTTGTTACATTGCTTTGAGAGGGAGAGAGGAAGAGAGGGGGGAAAAGAGAGAGAGAGAAACACCAGTTGGCTTCCTTCTCATACGCATCCTCACTGGGGATCGAACCCACAACCTGGTTAAAGACAAAGAGAGACTCTTAAAAGCAGCAAGGGAAAAACTGGCAGTTTCCATAAGACTGCCTGAAAAGAAACTTTGCCAGCTAGAATGGACTGGCAAGAAACATTCAAAGTGATGAAAAGCAGGGACCTACAGCCAGGCTTACCTAGCAAAGCTATCATTTAATGGAAGGGCAGATAAAGTGCTTCCCAGACAGGAGAAAGCTAAAGGCGTTTATTACCACCAAACCAGTATTACAAGAAATGTTAAAGTGTCTTGAAAAAGAAAAAGAAGAAGAAAAATATAAAAAAATATAGTAACATGGCAATAAATACATATCTATCAATAATTGAACCTAAAAAACAAAATGAACAAGCAGAACAACGCTTATGCAGAGAGCATTTTGATGGCTGCGCGATGGGAAGGGGTTGAGGGGACAGGAGAAACCGGTGAGGGATCAGGAAGGACAGGCTGGTGGTTACAGAAGGTCACGGGGAGGTAAAGTGCAGCGCAGGGAGGGTAGCCAGTAGGACCGTGATAACTGCACACGGCACCAGGATGATCAGTCAGGTACGTAATGTCTGACGTTTCAGGATGTGCACCTAACACTGATATCATATCATATGGCAACTGTAACTGAAAAGTAAAAAATGATTTTAAAAAAGTAAACGTAAAATAGAAAATAAAGAAGTCGCGTTGAAGGATGTAGGTTGAGCCCATGTACCAACCATTGAGTACATGGACAGCGGACATGTCAGTAACCCTCACATGTAAACACGTGTGGGAATCACTCTCTCCGCCACACTTGCTGACCTCTCCTGCAGTCCGTGTGACCGCCCGCGCGTCATCGAGTCTCTGCGAGGCATCGAGGTGGTCGACATCGCTGCCGGCGGCGCCCACAGCGCCTGCGTCACCTCAGCCGGGGACCTGTACACGTGGGGCAAGGGCCGGTACGGCCGCCTGGGCCACAGCGACAGTGAGGACCAGCTGAAGCCCAAGCTGGTGAGTGGTGCTGGGTCTGGGGGCTGTACAAGCAGGTTTCATTTTTGGTGGAAAAGAAAACCGTCTTGGTCTGCATTCTGTGGGTCATGTAAACAGGATAGTGCCCGAAATGTCTTTTTATTTATACTAGTGTTGCTCGGCATCTCGGGAAACACCGGGTGTTCTAGAAGGCCCAGGTGGTCAGGCAGTGCAGTGGGGCCGGCTCCATGGGGGGCAAGGGGGCCGGGACATCCGCCCCCCGTAGCTGAGAAGCTTGGAGCTCCTCTGGAAGAAGGAGCTTTCCGTTCTGTCCCACGGGGTCAGTAAAATGTCCCGGTCTTTGTGAAGACTTAAGGGGGCGGCCCCTCCACAAAAAGCCTCCCCTTAGACGCACCCCTGCCTGCTGCGGGCGGGCCGCCTCGATGTCGCGTTTCTCCGAAGGTGGAGGCCCTGCAGGGCCACCGCGTGGTGGATGTCGCCTGCGGCAGTGGAGACGCCCAGACCCTCTGCCTCACCGACGATGATACCGTGTGGTCCTGGGGTGACGGCGACTACGGCAAGCTCGGCCGAGGAGGCAGCGACGGCTGCAAAGTGCCCATGAAGGTACTGCAGTCCCACCACGGGGCTGGCCTGGAGCTCGGGCCCCTCACAGGCACCGTCCGCAGCGCGCACAGCCCCGGGGCTGGGCCTGCCGCCCCTTCCCAGTCTGTGCGCCTTTACCTTCCGCAGACTGGGTGGCGGGTGCCCGCGCACACAGGAGCGAGGGGCCCAGCGGACGAAGTGCTGCTTGTGCTCCTAAACCTCGTGGGAAGTTTATGTAATCTAGCGGGTGCCACAGAGCCTGTGGTTTCATGTAGCATGGTCAGACAGACAGACAGACAGAGACATCGATGGGTTGCATCTCGTATGTGCCCAGACTGGGGGTTGAACCACACCTTTGGGTGTGCAGACAACACTCTGCCCTGCTGAGCCACCCGGCCGGGGCTGCAGGTGTGGACCTTTGCGGGGAAGGAGAGCAGTTGCCGGTCAGCTGGTCTGCGCCACGGACAGTGGACAGTCGTGGCGCCAGAGCTGTTGCATTTGGCTGAGGCAGGGACACCCCGGGAGAAGCCACGGAAGAGGCTGGAGCCCGGGTCAGATTGGGGTCAGACAGCTTTGCCCGCTCCAGCCGAGCACCCGGGCGGTGCCCTGACCTGGGGGACTCCTTTGCCCTGCAAATGGGTAGTTGGCAGAGGTGACGTTCACTGCTGGTTTCAGTCACGCGCTGACCACTGAGCGGCCTTTAGTGTGTGGTTGTCGGGGCTGTGGTGGTGTCAGGATTTGCCGTGGGTTGGGAGGGTGGGTGCGGTGCAAGGGCACAAGAAGCCGTCTGCATGGGGGCCTCTCCCTGGGGCTCCAGGCTGGCATGGGCGGAACAGAGACCCGGGGGCTGCCTGCCACCAGAGCCCTGTGGGTCCCCTGCAGCCCGGCCCTAGCTGCACAGCTCCTCTTCCTGGAGCGGGGCCGCCCAGGGCAGCAGCCGCTGGCTGCATGTGACTGCTTCAGTTTCCATTTAACTCCACTAAGACTAAAATGAAAATTCACTCCCTCGGTGGCACTGGCCTCATCATGGGCTTCAGAAGCTGCTTGTGGCTAGTGGCTTCCACCCAGGGGCGTGGATACAGCACCTCACACAGAGGGTTGGAGAGGTGTGGCCTGGAGGCCAGGCTGGGCCGGGGCTGCGAGGAGACCTGTCCTCTCCAGTGGCCTTGGAAAGCACTGCTGGGAAGCAAGGCACGAGGGCCCGCCCCTTGCCATTGTCACCTTTCGCCCTCTGTCCTCGGAAACCTAAGGCGAGGAATTTCTTAGGCTTCCACATCCCTGCAGAAACTGCCGTGGGCTTTCTCAGGGTAAGAAGGCTTTGCACCTCCAGGGACCAGGATGTTGGACAGGGAGAGGGGGAGGCCGTGGCTGACGCAGTGGCAGCGGGTGGGGCTGGGAGAAAACTAATAAAGTGAGGTTTTCATTAATTTAAATGTAAATGCGAGAACTGAAGCCTAAAAGCGGTCGCAGGTAGTAGGAAGGGGATGGCTAGGTCAGTGGGCCCGGGTGGGCCCCCGGGTGCCAGCCTGGGAAGACGCAAGGGCATGGGTGCAGGCAGGGCCCTGGTGCTCTTGGCCGTGGGCAGACAGGTGCAGGGCCGGCTGATGGAAGGGCTGCCACGCCCCAGAGAGACCGAGTGGGGAGATGGATTCGGGGGGGAAAGGCCCCAGAGCTGCCGCTGGGACGTGTGCATTGGCAGTAGCCCGGCTCACGGCCGCCCGTCAGCACCTGTGCCCGCAGGGCCGGGCCGCCTGCTCCTCCGAGAGCCTTTCCTTGCTGGGTAGAGGCAGGTTTTCAGTCGTGGTGAATGTGTGACATGGGCTGCGGCCGGTGGCTCAGCGGATTGGAACACCCTCCCATACACCAAAAGGTCACGGGGTCAATTCCTGGTCAGGGTACGTGCCCGGGTTTCGAGTTCAGTCCCCGGTTGGGGCGCCTACAAGAAGCAACCGATTGCTGTTTCTCTCTCTCATTGATTTTTCTCTCCCATCCCCCTCTTTAAAACCAATAAATGGCCCTGGCTAGTGTAGCTCAGCGGATTGAGCGCGGGCTGGGAACCAAAGGGTCCCGGTTCGATTCCCAGTCAGGGCACATGCCTGGGTTGCGGGCCAGGTCCCCTGTGAGGGCCACGTGAGAGGCAACCATACATTGCTGTTTCTCTCCCTCTCTTTCTCCCTCCCTTCCCCTCTCTCTAAAAATAAATAAAAAAATAAATCTTCAAAAAAATAAAAAAATAAAACCAATAAATGTACCCTTGGGTTAGGATTAAAAAACACGTGGCACGGGCAAGGCTTTCACGCTTCCCCTTTGGGTGGGTTTCGCTTCCGGTGGGGTGGCCGTCGGCAGGCACTTCCTGGAGTCCGTCTAACTGAACCTCTTTCCTGCAGATTGACTCCCTCACGGGCCTCGGAGTGATCAAGGTGGAGTGCGGGTCCCAGTTCTCCGTGGCCCTGACCAAGTCCGGCACTGTGTACACTTGGTAGGCAACACTGCGTGACCCACCGGGACCGGGCTGCTCGCTCAGGTTGCCTTCACTGCCCTTTGTGGGTGGTCGGTGACTTCCGGGCGGGCTGTGATAGGGGTCCTGAAGGTCAGTGCTTGCGCCAGGAGGGGGCGTCCTGCTGAGCCCCGGGTCTCCTTGTGTGCAGGGGCAAGGGCGATTACCACAGGCTGGGCCACGGATCCGACGACCATGTCAGAAGGCCACGGCAGGTGCAGGGGCTGCAAGGGAAGAAGGTCATTGCCATCGCCACGGGCTCCTTGCACTGCGTGTGCTGCACGGAAGAGGGTAGGTGGGAGGGCCCCGGGGCTCCGAGTCTGCCCAGGGTCCTGCGCAGCCGTGGCGGGGTTGGGGGGGTCATCTGTATCCTGAGAGGGTGGTCCAGCCCCTGGTGGCAGCACCTGTGAGTGAGTTGCGTTCAATGACTGCGCAGAGAAGAGCACGCACAGCCGGCCCGAGACGGCCGCCCTCGGAGAGCCCCGTGTGCTCGGTGGGCCCTCGGCCGGCCTCTGGGAGCCCGTAACCCTAATGCCCTCACCTCTTCACCCGTCACCCACAGCCCCTCCCATCTGGCAACCGTCAAAGTGCTCTCTGTATCCGTGATTCTGTCTCTGTTCTTGTTCGCTTACTTTGTTTTTTAGATTCAGTTGTTCATAGATTTGTATCTATTGCCATTTTATTCTTCATGGTTTTGATCTTATTCTTAACTAAGTGCCTTTGACATTTCATATAATAATGGTTTGGTGATCAATGAACTCCTTTAGTTTTTTTTGTTGTCTGGGAAGCTCTTTTTCTGCCCTTCAATTATAAATGATGTCTTTGCTGGTAGAGCAGTCTTGGCTGTAGGTCCCTGCTTTTCATGACTTTGAATGTTTCTTGCCAATCCCTACTAGCCTGCAAAGTTGCTTTTGAGAAATCAGCTGACAGTCTTATGGGATTCCCTGTAGGTAACTAACTTCTTTTCTCTTGCTGCTTTTAAGATTCTCTCTTTATTTTTAACCTTTGGCATTTTAATTATGACGTGTCCTGGAGTGGGCCTCTTTGGGTCCTCTTGTTTGGGACTTTCTGTGCTTCCTGGACTAGTGAGTCTATTTCCTTTACCAAATTAGGGAAGTTTTCCTTCATTATAGATTTCCAATTTCTTGCTCTTTCTCTTCTCCTTCTGGCATCCCTCTTATGTTAATGTTGGACCTCGTGAAGTTGTCCAGAAGCAGCCTACACTGTCCTCTCTTATTTGGATTCTTTTTTCTCCTCGTTGTTCCAATAGGTTGTTTTTTACTTCCTTATGTTCCAAATCATTGATTTGATTCTTGGCTTCATCCACTCTACTGTTGATTGCCTATAAATTGTTCTTTCTTTCAGTTAGTGTATCCTTTGGTTCTGACTGGGTCTTTTTTATGCTGCTGAGGTCCTCACTCAGTTCCTTGAGCATCCTTATAACCAGTATTCTGAACTCTGCATCTGATAGATTGCTTATCTCCATTTAGTTTAGCTCTTTCTGAATTTTTCTTCTGTTCTTTCATTTGGGCCATGTTTCTTTGTCTCCCCATTTTGGCAGCCTCCCTGTGTTTGTTTCTAAGTATTACATAGGGATGCTTTGACTCCGTGTCTTGGCAGTATGGCCTAATGTAGTAGGTGTCCTGTAGGGTCCCGTGGCACAGCTTTCTTCTCACCCAAGCTGGATACTCAAGGTGCACCCTTTGTGTGGGCTGAGTACACCCTCCTCTTATAGTTGAGCCTTGGTCGCTATTGACAGATCAATGGGAGGGATTTACCCAGGCCAGTCAGCTGCAAGGACTGGCTGTGACCACTGACCACCCACCTCCACCCTCTGTGGAGGATCAGCCATGCAGAGGCAGGGTGGTGGTGCTCCGACATGGTCTGTAGCTGTCCACTGAGTGTGCTGGCCCTGGGGTTTCCTGGTGGTACAGGCCAAGGTCAGCCCCCACCTGTGTTTTGCCTGGGGCCACCCTGCCTGAGCTGTAAAGCAATCTGAGTGGCTGCTCCTTGTGCTGGGCTTGGAGATTCCCAGGGGAAGCCAAGCTGTGAATCTAGGCTGGCTGCTGTTGCAGCCAGGCCTGGGGATCACTGAGGCCCACTGGTGCTTATTTGATAGGATTTAGGAGCCAAGACCAGCCATTCATATGGAAAAGCAGTCTCAATTGACCCATAAGCTGGGTGAAGCAAAGTCTTGGGATCTCCAAGTTGGGTCAGTGTTAACCAGGTTGATGGCATCTCAGAATATGGCACCAGCTCTTGCTCTGTGGGGGGTGGGTTTAGAAAAGGGACAATGGCATCTATTCCCCTCGATGCCAGACACTTCGGTTCCTCTCTGTGTGCCACCAGTGCCTTTCCAGCTGCCACACCAGTGCGGGAGCTCAGGGGAATGAGCCTGAATAGGTGAGCCCGTGTGTGCGTTCTTTAACAGGAATTGCTTGGGGTCCAGAATTGTCTCCCACTGACTCAGTCCCCACTGGTTTTTGCACCCAGAGGTTGTGGGGACTTATCTTCCTGGCACTGGTGTGGGGCTGGGACTCCTCACTCCCAAGATATCCCTCCTGAATTTTTATCCACCCCACATGGGTGTGGGACCAGTCTGTTCCGAGTCTGTGCCTCTCCTTCGAGTCTGGATGGATGTGGTTTCTTTAATATCGTAGCTGTCAGACTTCCATTCAACTTGATTTTGATTTCTGAGAGTTGTACATTATGGTTGTTCTCTCTTTTAGTTGTAAGTTTGATGTGGTTGTGTGAAGGGGTAAGCCACATCTGCCTGCACTGCCATCTTGACCGGAAGTCGCCACTGTTACCATCTGTTTTAATGTGTTGTTCCGATTTAGAGCAGCTGCCCCGCTCCGTGCTTCACCCTGTGGACACCACCGGGTGTCTGAGACCAGAGAAGGCTTTTGGCCGCAGGGCTGCGAAGAATCCCAGAGGCGTGTGCCTCTGGCGCCGTGGTCAGAGACCCCCTGGTCACCCGGAGGTCACCCCTGATGATGGGCAGTGACACCCTCTGTGGAAGGAACACAGGGGGCTGCGCAGGCATGGGTCCTCACACCCGGTTTCCCTCCGCATTCGCTGCTGTAGGTGAGGTGTACACGTGGGGCGACAACGACGAGGGGCAGCTGGGGGACGGCACGACAAATGCCATCCAGAGGCCTCGGCTGGTCGCTGCCCTTCAGGGTAAGAAGGTGAATCGTGTGGCCTGCGGCTCGGCGCACACCCTGGCCTGGTCGACCAGCAAGCCTGCCAGCACTGGGAAGCTGCCTGCACAGGTCAGTGCTGGGGGCGGGTGGGCTGGGCATGCACATCAGGCAGGGCTCCTGTTTATGTGCTGCACTGGGCGCAGCCGGGCACTCCACGGGAAACCCCTCAGGCTCACCATTGAAATGAGCACTTCGAGAACTTCAGCATTCACGTCGTCCAACAGTCTGTGTGTATCAGTGAACTATGTCACCTCCATTCAAAATCTTGGCGCTCTGTGAAGCCATCCTGGTTCTTCAGTGAACTGTGTGTCTGTAGACGAATTTTATCAGCATTCTCTTTGGTTTACGTTACCTGGCTGAAGCAAAGTGGCCAGAATATTCTTACAGTGAGATTTTTCAAACCAAATGCAGACGTCAGGTTCATCTCTGTTTACTTTTTTTTTTTTTTTAAGATTTTATTTATTTTTAGAGAGAGGGGGAGGGGGGAGAGAGACAGGGAGGGAAACATCCCTGTGTGATCGCCTCTCGCACGCCCCCTACTGGGGACCTTGCCTGCAATGCAGGCATGTGCCCTGAGCGGGAATTGAACCGGCGACCCTTTGGTTCACAGGCCGGCACTCAATCCACTGAGCCCCACCAGCCGGGGCTGCATCTCTGTTTTGAAAGCAGTGTTTCAGAACCCCTCTGGAGAGCAGTGCTCATCCGTGTGCTGAGGCCGGGGCGCGCTGATGGGTGCTGCCGTTGCAGGTCCCCATGGAGTACAACCACCTGCAGGAGATCCCCGTCGTCGCCCTGCGCAACCGGCTGCTGCTGCTGCACCACCTGTCTGAGCTCTTCTGCCCCTGCATCCCCATGTTCGACCTGGAGGGCGCCCTCGGCGAGGCCGGGCTTGGGCCATCCGTGGGCTTTGACACCCTGCGGGGAATCCTGATATCCCAGGGAAAGGTAACCTGGCCAGGACTGCCTGGGCGCAGCTCATCCCTCGGGCGCCCCTCGGCACCTGCTGCCTGTGACAGACAGACAGACGTCTCTCCTGCTTTGGGGCCTGCGTTTGGTGCCGCGTTTCCCCCTTGTTGTCTCTGCCTCTCCCCTCCCCACACGGGTTGTCTGGGTTCGTGAGACGGAGCCCCCGTCCTTGCCGTGCTCTCTGCTCCCCTGGCCCCTCACTTTGTGAGCGCCATCTGCGGGACGCCCCGTGGGAGCTCCGCATTGGGCTGGACGGGTCAGAGGCTGATTTGACAGCCCGTGAGTAGATTGTGAAGGAGCATCCGAAAGGCACTAGATACAGTTTGTCCTGTTGACGCTTACACTCACCTGAGCTTTCCAGAAACAGGGTCACCGACTCAGGAGTCGGGGTTTCCCGTGACTGGAAGTCACCGAGTTTCCAGGGGGCGGCTGGGCGGGACCGTCTCACAGAGGCTCTGTGATGGCGTGGTGGGGGCATGCTCGTGCAGGGAAGGCGGTGCGGTCGGGATGGGGGCCCTGCTCCAGCGAGCCGGGGGTTCTCCGAGACGACATTCTCTTCTTACTGGAATAAAGTTGAGGTGCTGCGAGTTGAGGGCTGGCTCTGTTCCCACTGAGCGGACGGGGATGGCACACGGTCATCCTTGGGTGTGTTTAGAGGCATGCACACCATGGTGAGGCCGTGGTCACGGCAGCATGCAGCTGATGACGGGAAGCAGGGGAAACGGAGGGGACGCCTGACTTTAACCACTTTTATCGCTCCAAGTGGGGCACCAGGAGTGCCAAGGGGCAGCCTTCTCTGGTCGGCAGAGGATGGTGGGCGGCAGGGCTTGCCCACAGAGGCTGTGAGCGTGGGGTTGTGGCGTGGGGGGGCTCTCAGAGGCGCCCTTAGCCCCAGGCCCCTGCGAGTGGGTCCTTCCAGGTCCTGCGAGGGCGGTCCCCTCTGCTGAGGGGTTTGGGGAGGTGACTGTAGCTTAATGACCAGGATGAGCTCAGAGCTGAGAAGGGGTGCCTGAGTGCGGGTCAGGAGTATGGAAAGCAGAGGTCCAGCGGGACGGGGCAGAATTAGCATGTGGGGGTGGATGGGGGCGTGTGGCAAGGGGCGCGCTCCTGCTGCCCCCGTCCCTCCGTGACACCCTCTTGATCTCCCCTCCGGGGCTGCACCCTGGCTGCCTGGGCCCCAGCCTTCCTGCCTTCTGGGGTTGGAGTTTTCGCGCCCTGACTGGGCCCAGCCGAGGGTCCCTGTGCCCCCACTCCAGCCCTGTCCCTGGAGGAAGGCACTGTCCACTTGGCAGAGGCCTGGGACTCCCTCTGAATCTACCTCTTCTGAGTGTCACTTGGGTCCCCTGCCCTCCCGTCCTCACAGGTGGGCAGTCTCATGTCCCTGCACCCAGGCTGACACCTGCACAGCCGGCCTGTCCCGGGTGACGCTGCGCTCCCTGTCCTTTCCCTCTCAGCCTGGTCACGCAAGGTTCCCTTCAGCGCCTGGTACCTGTGTGTCTCTCTCTCATTGCTGTCTGTCCTCACCCCAAGCACACCTGTTCCCCGGGGCTCCCAGGTCCTGCTGCTGCTGCGTGGTTGGCGCAGCCACACTGAGGCATGGTTAGGCCTTGGGGTCAGTCGCGGGGACTTCTGGTTTGCTCAGGAAGCCTTGGCTTCCTAGTCGTTCCTCAGAGGCTGGTCCGAGACACAAGTCAGAGCGGGTCCTCAGCACCTCTGGCCCTCCGTTCTGCGTCCCCCGAGGGGGCCTGAGCACCCTGCGTGGGCGTGGAGTCCAGCCGCTCCCTGGAGAAGAGGCTCTGTAGTCACCTGTTGTTGAGAAAGTAGAACTTCGGGGCCTAGAGGATTTAAAGTTGCATCACAATTTGTCTGCTGTGGGTCACACTTTCTGTGTCACATTCTCATCTCTGTCTGTCACGTTTCAGGAGGTGGCTTTCCGAAAGGTGGTTCAAGCCACGATGGTCCGAGACCGCCAGCACGGCCCCGTGGTGGAGCTGAACCGGATCCAGGTGACCAGGGCGGGGTCCCGTGCCGCAGAGGGGACGGTGTCCTGGGCGGCAGGGGTGGGCAGGCCTTGGCTGAGGGCCGAGGTGCAGCTGTCCTGGGCGCCAAGGCCTCGGGTGGGGCTGTGAAGTGTTTCCTTACAACAGAAGCAAGAAGCCTGAGCCCAGAAGCACAAGGACAGATTAGCAAAGAGGGCAAACTAACCATGGCCGCCTTCTGTCCCCTGGTGGTCATGGCTGCTAACAGGCAGGGGGAGGTGTATGCTTCTGGCAGACCCGCGGGTGACTCCGCTGTACCTTGCTGTGCTCCCTGGGGTGCTGGCCGCGCCTCTCTGTCCCCCACGGCTGGCTGTGGTGTTGGCTGTTCCAGCAGCTGCCCATGTTCCCCAGGTTTCCTGGTCCAAGTCCTCTGCCGGGGCTGGCAGGCCGGCTCCTGCTCTCGGTATAGCAGGGATGCCTGCCGCCCCTGCTGGGTGTCGCTTCCCTCAACCTCTGCGGTGCGGCTCTGCGAAGCTGGAAGCAGGGACGGTCAGAGACCTCCAGTGCAGGCGGTGGCCGTCCCCGTCCCTGTGCTGCCAGCTTCACATGCTCCCCGGCTCTCAGGACTTACAGTGGCGGGGGGGCCCAGAATTTATTTGTAACAGTTGTGTATTGATTCTTAACTTTGGAAGCTTCAGTCACCTTCGAAGTGTATCAACCTTCAGTTGATACGATACACCTATCAAGACCTTTTTTCCATTGCTCAAAGCAGGTTTTGAACTTGGTGATTTTGGTGCGTTTTTAGTGCTTCACCTTTTCTACCTCTTCCACGTTGGTAAAATGTTTCCGTTTGAGGACTTTTTTTATCCAGGGAAACAAACAAAAAGTCGCTCCGGTGAGATAGGGTGAACAGGGAGGGTGGGGCACAGGGGCTGTGCCGTTTGGGTCAGAAACTGCTGAACGCGCAGCGTGGTGTGGGCAGGTGCGCTCATAAATCATCCATCCCAAAATGGGCAAATGCATTGAAAGAGCCTTCCCCAAAAATTCACTGAGGCCGAATGCAGCCTCTCACTACAACGCCAGCGGGTGCCCTGATACAGATGGGCTCCTAGACCACTCACCAAGCCAGGGAGGCCTGTATTACAAGGGGCCCGCCCCCCAGACAGTAATTCCAGGGGGTTTTTTTGGGTCCCTCCTCATACTTTGCAGTTCACCAGCCAGTCACTACCGTGTCTCATGGCCGTAACTGAGAACTGAAACCTGAACCGGCTCTACCTTCCTGCTGCCGCGAACGCCCCTCGGTCCATCACCAGCCCTGCCTCCTGTGCGGAAGCAGAGCCACAAAGAACAGACAGTTTGTTCCTGCGCCTCTGTGTTAACACATGATTTCCCCCTGCTGCGGGTCCCCGACAGGAAGCGTTCCCAGACCTGGGGCGTTTGGAATCAAATGCAAACTCTCGTGGTTTGCTGAAGGACACGCGCGGCCGCGCTGATGGAAGCGGTCGGCTCGCGGACGTCAGCGTGTGCAGAGCTGCGCTGGAGGCCAGGCAGCCCACACCGCAGACAAACGGGCTATTGAGAGAGGCTCATGAAAAAGCTTTTATGTCCACACCTTGGAGGAGCGTTTTGGTCGGCTCTGCATTAGTAGGTTTTAGATACTGAAGTCTGAGCCGAGGGCCACAGATCACGGCGTTCCTGGGTCACGCGCCTGCCACCGCCTTGGCCGGGCTCCTGGGCGGGGCCCCGGGCATCAGTGATGACCGGATACCACCCGGGCGCTGTCTCTGTGTTCTATCTCGGGTGTGTCAGTTGGGAGCCGGGTGGCTCTTCCCCTGCCATCCATGTGTCCCGGCGCGGGGGCCTCGGTTGGGAGCCTGTTCAGTGTGTGGTGAAGGAGCAGGTGGGGAGAGGGCGGCCAGATTGGTGTTGGGCGTCTTTTCGAGGCAGACAGACCACCTCCAGCACCGGTGCTACGTGTGTGGGTGGCTGCCCAGCATCACCCATCTGGGAAGCCCTGCCCAGAGATGGAAACAGAATTGTTCTCACCAAAAAAAGAGCCCAGGAGGGGAATCCAAGCAAACGATCGGCCCCTTAGTGCCCCAGGTGTGACTGCAGGACACTCCAGGGCACCCGCCCTCTCCCTGTGGGGCGTGGCTTTGTTCGGGGAGGGTTTCTCTGTTTGAATTTGGTGGAGCCGTGTAACAGGATCCGAGAATCTGCACGTCAACAAGTTTTCACTTCAGAGTTAGCGCAGAAAGTACGCACACTCCCTTCCGCAGACTCAGTGCTCTGACGGGAGCCCCTGGCCGTCCTCTGGGCTCCTGCTGTGCAGAGCGCGGCCCCCTCCCCCCACTTCCTGTCCCTCCCTGTCAGCTCACGGTCCCTGGCCTCCTGGCCCCGCTGGGATCACAGAGCCCGCTCCTTCTTAGCAGATGAGAGCGTCATCTCTGTCACTGGGAGTTGGACAAGGAGGCCCTGTGACGCCAGGGCAGGAAGCAGGTCCGGGTCTTATGCCTCATGTGCAGGTATCCCCCACCCCTACTTCCTGTCCACAGCTCAGTTCCCTGTGGGGGTTGGGTGGCCCACAAGGCTGCTGAGGGGTCAGGGCAGTAACACCCGTGGACACAGCCAACTGCCCGGTGCTGGAAAAGTTCATCCCGCAGGTGCCTGTTACTGTCTTCGCTGGCAAGTTACGGGTGGGGGTGTTTAGCCAGAGCAATCAGCATGAAGCACATTCTGATAATCATTTTGTCCCTAACTTGTCACGTGGCCTCGTTTCTGTCGGAGCATCCAGGTGGTTCTGAGCGCGGCCGCGGCGCGGGCTGCGGGCTTACCAAGTGCACGCCGAGCGCAGGCTGTGGGCCGTTGTCCGATCTGGCTGGAGGTGTGAGACGAGGATCAGACCTTCGGGTGGGAAAAGGGATTGTGCTTGGAGACAGGTGACCCCTCGGGCCGCGGAGGACAGTACAGGAGGGAAACGAGGCAGGTCCTGGCGGAGCCCTGTGCCGTGACTCCGAGTGCCCAGACTGCCTGGGAGGGCCACCGATGCCGTGGAGTGAGCTGGGACGTGGGCACCGAGCGTGGGGGCTGACCATGCAGCTCCGCCGTCTGGGCGCTCAGGGCTGTTTGCTTAGGCGCCATGCCGAAGGGGTGAGCCTCGTGCACCCACTGGGCCTCCTGCGTGTGAGGCCCCGGGAGGAAGCACGTGGCATCAAGCGGGGGAAGGGGCTCCCGTTGGCCTTTGAGGTCCTGGGAGGGCCTGCGGTGCTGGGGTGTGTGCGATGAGGGACAGGAGCTAGCAAGGCAGTGGCGGGGGTGGGGGGTGAGGTGCCCTTCGCCTTGCCCGGGAGTTCGGCGGGCCTCCCTCTGACTTGTTGGGGGGGCACCGCGTGAGTGCAGCTCGCTGTCTGTGAGCCCTGCTGCGGCTGGTGACCAGGATGGGGGGGACGGCGGTGGCACGGGAGCAGGGCCACAGGGCTCCGCCTTGGCCGCCGGTGTCCCCCGGCCTGTCCACCACGTGCCTCCTCCGTGACCGCTGTCCCTCTCACTTCTCTGCTGCAGGTCAAGCGCTCGCGGAGCAAAGGCGGCCTGGCGGGCCCCGACGGCACCAAGTCCGTCTTCGGGCAGATGTGCGCCAAGATGAGCTCGTTCAGCGCCGACAGCCTGCTGCTGCCCCACCGCGTCTGGAAAGTCAAGTTTGTGGGTGAGGGCCGCGTGCAGGCGGGGCGGGTGGTCTGAGCGTGGCCGGGCGGCCGCTCCCGTGGGCTCTGCTGGGGAGCAGCGTGGCCGACTCCCCCCCCCCACCCCCACCCCCAGGGGAGTCCGTGGACGACTGCGGCGGGGGCTACAGCGAGTCCATCGCCGAGATCTGCGAGGAGCTGCAGAACGGGCTCACCCCCCTGCTCATCGTGACGCCCAACGGGAGGGACGAGTCGGGGGCCAACCGCGACTGCTACCTGTTCAGCCCCGCCGCCAGGGCGCCCGTGCACACCAACATGTTCCGCTTCCTGGGTGCGCCTCCCTCGGCCTGGTGTTCGCTGTGTCCCGGGAGGGGCTGCGTGTCTGCCGTCAGCTTTCCTGTTTGCAGCGGCCGGGGCTGGGAGGCGCCTCGGGCGCGCAGAGGGGCGACGCGCTCCTGTGTCCTGCCTGTGTCAGGAGCTGCCGGCCCTGGGTGGCTGCTCCGTGCCTCACGCCTCTTCCATTGGGGGCTTCGCCATCAGAGCAGTGGGCTGGGCATCAGGACAGCTGACGGCTGATACTGGACAGAGGGGGAGGGTCAGAAACTGGCCCTTGGTAACCAAAGCCACAGAGACTTTGAAATAGGGCAGCTGCTTTAACGACAGGCCTCTTGAGTTGGGGTGGCGCAGATCTGAAGGTGCCAGGCCCCAGGGGACAGCCAGTCCCCATGGGGCCGAGTGGCTGGGGCTTTGTGCCCACGGTTTCCAACCCCTCCCGTCTCTGTGCCCTGAACGCGCAGGCGTGCTGCTGGGCATCGCCATCCGCACCGGGAGCCCCCTGAGCCTCAGCCTGGCCGAGCCCGTGTGGAAGCAGCTGGCGGGCATGAGCCTCACCATCGCAGACCTCAGTGAGGTAACCCCTAGGAGGGAGGCGGCGAGGAAAGGGGTCCAGGGTTGCTGAAGAGGTGTGGCCTCTCCCAGGCCCTGACCCTGCCGTGGCGGTCGGGATGCTGGCCACAGACCGCCGTCCCGCAGAGCAGTGGGGGCCTGTGGACGTAGGCTGGTCAGCTCTGTGTCTGCAGACCCGGTTCCCGAGTTCCGCTGTGGGGATGCTGAGGCCACAGGCGGGGGGCGGGGCGGGGGTGGAGTCACCAGCTGCCGTGGCCCGTGCTCTCTCAGCGGTTCATCTTAAGAAGGTCCTTGAACTACCGGGTCTTTCATTGCTGCCTGCTCACTTCTTGGCCCGTGGCCCACGGGCACCCGCCCACGCGTCCCCAGGCTGCCTGAGGCCTAAGTGCTGGGCTCCCGGCCGGGGCCTGGGGTGTGAGAACGGCCCCCGCCCAACACACAGACTCCCGTTGGCCCCTGAAAGGTGGACAAAGACTTCATCCCGGGGCTCATGTACATCCGTGACAACGAAGCCACGTCGGAGGAGTTCGAGGCCATGAGCCTGCCCTTCACCGTGCCGAGCGCCAGCGGCCAGGACATCCAGCTGAGCTCCAAGTACACTCACATCACCCTGGACAACCGCGCGGAGTACGTCCGGCTGGCCATCAACTACAGGTGCGCGAGCCCTGACCCCCTGCAGAACGAGGCTGCAAACACAGTGGGCGGGGTCTGCGTGCGTGGCTGCGTCTGCGGTAGGTCCGGAGCGTGAGGTGCTGGCGGACTCCGCCCCCAGGGCTTCTGGCCTGCGGCCCGCAGAGCCGACTCTGAGGCCAGGCCCAGGGTTCTGGCTGTGCTCTCCCCAGGCTGCTGGGTCTCCCGCATTCTGGGGACGCGGTATCCGTGTGTCCCCTATCCTCTGACGCCTCTTCTGGGGCAGGACCGAGACGGGGTGCCTCTGCCCGCCTGTAGCCCTCACCCAGTGTTCAGGCGTGACTGCTACGAGGCCAGCCCGCACCAGCACCCGCCCTTCCCCGCTCACCGCTGCCCTCCACCCTGCTCCCTGACCGCTGGGTCCATGCTGCACGGGCCTCGGGCCTTGTCCCCCAGGGGCACCGCGCTGGTGCGGGAGGGGCGGGCTTTGCTTGCTGAGCCGAAGTGGAGCATGGTCCTGGCAGGTGTCCTGTTCTGTGCCCTGCGCCCCATTCTGCCTGGTGCCCCAACTCGCAAGGTCAGGCCCCGAGGGCAGCTTGTTTCCAGAGGACTCTTCCCGTGAGGGCTGCGGGGCCGGGGGTCCGAGCGGAGGGGCGCAGGGGGGCGGAGGGCTGGGACGGCGTGCGGCTGGACTGCGGTCTCCCGGGCGTCCTGCGCGTGCCAGCCTGGGCGACCTCAGGACGGAGACCACCGAGCCTCGTCTGTAAAGCACACCCCCGGGTCCTCTGTGGGGCTGGGTGCGGGGGGGTCAAGACCCGCATCACCTAAGATAGAAAAGCAGTGAGTTCTTCCTTCCAGACTCCATGAATTCGATGAGCAGGTGGCTGCCGTCCGGGAGGGGATGGCCCGAGTCGTGCCTGTCCCCCTCCTTTCTCTCTTCACTGGGTACGAGTTGGAGACGATGGTACGTCCACCTCTGCAAACTGCCACCCTGGGACCTGCCTTTTGCATGGTGACATCCCCCCATCCGTGCCCCTCGATTATCTCGGAAGAGATGTGCCCAGGAAACGAGTGCCCCCGACCACCCCTTCCCACGGCAGGCCACGGGGTCACACGCGGAATGCATGTCCAGTTGGACGCACGTGACCTGTCCCCGCCCCGTCCCCAACAGGCGTGGGTAGAAAGGAAGCACGGTGGATTCCCCGCCAAAGCGGAGGGCGGGAAGTGTCCCCGCCCTGACGTGTGTCCCTGCGCAGGTGTGCGGCAGCCCGGATATCCCCCTGCACCTGCTCAAGTCGGTGGCCACATACAAAGGGGTGGAGCCGTCCGCGTCCCTGACGCAGTGGTTCTGGGAGGTGATGGAGTCCTTCTCCAACACGGAGCGCTCCCTTTTCCTCCGCTTCGTGTGGGGCCGCACCCGACTGCCCAGGACCATCGCCGACTTCCGGGGCCGGGACTTCGTCATCCAGGTGGGGCTCCTGCGGGGCGGCGGCGGCGAGGGCGCGCGCGCGCCCCCCTGCGGCAGGTCGGAGCCGGTCTCTGGCGCCGCGTGCTGGTGCCTTTTTCTGGGGATAAAAAACAAAGGCGGGGGAAACACCCCACTCCTTTGATTTGAGAGCTCAGACTTTTGTGGCTGCAGATGTTGGGTGGCACTTCCTACTTGACAAAACGTGCGTGGACGCCACCAGAACCTACCGCTGTCGTGTCAGGGCGTTCTGGGTGCGCGCGCGCGCGCAGAGACCGCGTGGAGCGTTTTCCTGGTTCTGGGTGCATTGGGTGCATCGCCACCTGACGCGGCCTCCTCCCAGAACCAGAGTGCTCAGCAGGAGGGTTCTGCTCCGCGTCCTAACTCCAAGGTCCAAAGGTCGGAAACTGGCAGTTGCCCGGCCCATCACCGGGGTGATATGACCACCCCTCCCTCCCCCCCAGACTTTCCTGATGGCTTACCGTAGGGGTCGGGGCTTCTCAGGGGGGCTGGGGGGGGGGCGCCGAGGAGGCTCCGCCCGCCCCGTGTGTTTGCGAGGATTCAGGGATGGGCCACCCTGAATGCAGCCTGACCGTCATCTCTGAGGAGATGCCTGAGAGAGCATGGCTAGGCATTCTCCCAAAACGTGGGCAGGTCTGGGTTTTGTGGGCAGTTCTTGCTCGCTTCCTGGCACCTTCCTCTGTAGGGAAGGAAACTGGGCGGATGGGGCATGGAGAGGCTGGGGGGGAGTGACAGGCCACGCCCACCGGCCCGCCCCAGCCCGCCCGCCCTCTTCAAGTGCTGATTGGCGCAAAAGTAACCGTCCTAGCAACCAATCACAATTTTTTACTGCAAGCCTAGGAGCTAATGCGTCATTCATTTTAATCTCTAAAATTAGATTACCGGTATATTGTTAACGATACTTGTTCTGCTTAGAAACGTGCAGGTTTTCCGAGTGGAGTCTTTTTTTTTTTTTTTTTTAAGATTTTATTTATTTTTTAGAGTAGGGAAGGGAGAAAGGGAGAGCAGCATCAGTGTGTGGTGGCTTCTCGTGTGCCCCCTACTGGGGACCTGGCCTGCAACCCAAGCATGTGCCCTGACTGGGAATCGAACTGGCGACCATTTGGTTCGCAGGCCAGCGCTCAGTCCACTGAGCCACGCCAGCCGCGGCTGGAGCCTGCCCTTGACTTGGCCTGCGGCTACTTCCCGTTTTTCGCCCACAGGTGCTGGACAAGTACAACCCGCCTGACCACTTCCTCCCCGAGTCCTACACCTGCTTCTTCCTGCTGAAGCTGCCCCGCTACTCCTGCAAGCAGGTGCTGGAGGAGAAGCTGAAGTACGCCATCCACTTCTGCAAGTCCATAGACACGGACGACTACGCGCGCATCGCCCTCACGGGGGAGCCGGCCGCCGAGAACAGCAGCGACGACTCGGAGAACGAGGACGCAGAGTCGTTCGCCTCGGACTCGACGCAGGACTACCTGACGGGACAGTGAGCGGGCGCGGGTGGCGTCCCTTCCCGGACAGGCGGGCGGGGGCCTGCCGCTCAGGCCCAGCACCGCTGGACGTCTGCCTTGCTCGCGGCGCTGGCGGACACCGGCGTCGCGGAGACGCGAAGGGCGTCCTCACTCGCAATGCTGCACCACGTGTCGGACTCCCGTGTTTACTACAGAGTGTAAATGTTTATATAAATACTGACCTGCAGCCTCCCAGAAACGAATAAAAAGCCTTTTTACCTGTGGGTGCGGCAGAGCGCGTGTTCTCCCTTCCAGCGCGGTGCTTTGCCCCGGCTGCACGGGTTCGGTGAATCAGAAATGATTCTGTTTACTCCGCGTTCGCCGATCGTTCCAAGCGCGACGGGACCAGTGTCACCTGAACGCACCCAGAGGAGATTTCTGCTGCAGCCCAGAGGCCGGCGGGGTCCCTGTGTCTGCGGCAGCGTGTGACACTGGTGTCACACAAAGTGCACTGCACACAATGCTGGTGTTGTGGGTGTGCCTCGGTCTACATTCCCTATGAATAACACGCATCGCCACCCCGTGTGCCCCAGTGTCCTGCCTGGTCACACTCGCATGGGCCGCGGCGAGGCGCCGCCACACGATTACTTCGTCTGCGATGGGACGTCAGTTAAAGCCACGGCAGTCCAGCCCTGGCTGGTGTGGCTCGGTTGGTAGAGTGCCAGCCTGCACACCAAGGGGTCACCGGTTCGATTCCCAGTCGGCACATGCCTGGGTTTCGGGCCAGGTCCGCGCTAGGGGGGCGTGTGAGAGGCAACCACGCATGGATGTTTCTCTCCCTCTCTTTCTCCTTCCCTTCCTCTCTCTCAAAAAATAAATAAAATTTTTTTTAAAAAAGCCACTCCAGTCCAGCTAGGTTGTTTTGGTCGCAAAACCCAAACTCCCTTGGTGACAAAGGAATGGTCATTAGGGGAGCAAAGAGGGTCGAGGGGGCAGCTGGTGTCGAGACCCAGGGACACTCAGGGCCCACCCCATCCCCTGCCCTGTCCCCTGCCCCGTCTGCCTGAGCAAGTTGTACGGGCTGTCCCTCTGGCCCGGTCCCCTCCGCCCTGTGGGGCAGGTTGCAGATAGGCCTAGAGCGCTAGACCCGAGGCCAGTGGCACCAGATGGGGCCACAGTGGGTGTTTCCTGGTGGGAGACTGTGTATTTATTCAGGGACCTCAGGAGATCCAAAGAGAGGAGGAAGTTTTTTCCTGGGACTTATGCACAACCAAATGGGTTCAAAATTTTCTGAAGCTGTCAGGTATATTTTTTTTCAAAATTTTACTGATTTTTAGAGAGAGAGGAAGGGAGGAAGGAAGGGGAAGAGGAACATCGATGTGCGAGGAAAACATCCATCAGTTGCCTTCCGCATGCGCCCTAACTGGGGACTGAACCCGCAACCCAGGCACCTGCCTGGACCTGGAGTCACCTGGCGACCTTTCGGTTTGCAGTGTGACGTCCAGCCCGCTGACCACACTGGCCAGGGCTGGGGGGTGTTTTAATCACCGACCATTGTGTTGCCAGTCCTTCTTCACTGCGTTACAAACTGCCCCCAGAGTCAGCGGCATACGAGACGCGGCGTTTGTCTCTCAAGAGTCTGGGTCCGCTGGTCGTGGCTGAGTGGGGCTGTCAACCATCCCTCTGCAGACAAGGGACACGGGAGGCCACGTGCAGACAGGCAGGCCTGCACTCAGACTGTGCTGTCTCCCCCCACCGTCCTGCGCCATCCCAGGCTCAGGGGCTGCTGCTCGTCTTCTGCCTCTAGGACGGACGGCAGTTCTCAGAGCCCTGTGCGAGGACCCCTGGGGTTTCCGAGTCCCTTCAAGGGTGGCCACCGGGTCCTCCTTTTCCAACTGCATAAATCTGTGAGAAGCCATCTTTTCTTCCCATCTTTCAGCCCAAACAACGAATTACAATACGTGGACCACAGAAGCCAAAGTGAGCCTCAAGTCGTCTTCCCGTGAGGCAGGAAACGCCGTGCTCATTGATTTTCTTGTTTTAGAAAGTAATTTTTCAAACGAGTGTTCATGTTAATAAACAATAGGTTTGCTTTTCTTTATTTTTTAAATATATTTTATTGATTATGCTATTACAGTTGTCCCATGTCCCCTCCTTTATTCCCCTCTACCCTGCATACCCCGCCCCCACTTTTCCCCCCTTTAGTTTTTGTCCATGGGTCATACCCATAAGTTCTTTGGCTTGTGCAATGCCTATATGATTCTTAGCCTCCCCCTGTCTGCTTTCCACCTAACGTTTATGCTGCTTACTCTCTGTACCTTTCCCCCCTCCTTTGGATCTATGGGCCTGCACGCCAGGCTCACGGAGGCGTGCATGCCATTGCAAACTGGCGATGGCAGCCCAGGACCTTCCAGCACTGAGGGTGCCTGCACATTCATGCCGCCGGGTAACAGACGCCCTGGAAGCTCAGGGAGGAGCGCGGCTGTGCCGGCATTTCATCTGGTCACAGGCTCCGTGGTGCCCTTGCCCCACGCGGTCATTGGCACGGCCCACGCCAGCCACGTGCACACCACACGTGCACCGCGATCTGAGCCAGGACCTGTCTCAGCACTCGGCCGCGCCGCGGTCGCGGCCAGCTCAGGACTGCGGTGCGCGCGCTCGCTGTGCTCGGGGAGGCCTGGGGCCCTCCGCGTCCTGGTCCCCGCTGCCCGTCCTGAGCAGCGTGCTTGTTACAAAGTCTGGGCCTCCCCAATACCTAGCGCGCTTAGGGTCCAGGAATACGCCGCTCTCCCAGGCAGTTTAAAAGGCGCCTTTCGGGGCGCGGCGCGCTGCGTCGTGGACCAGCCCAGTTCCTGCCCATCCCGGAGAGGTGCCTCCGCTGCCGGCCCGGCTCTGTGTCTCTGTGTGTCTCGTGCATCTGTGCATACGTCTTGGATGTGTGTAGCTTCGTGTCCATGTGCCTGTTTGTATTTCTCTGTGTACCCATGTTTCTGCGTGTAGTTGATGTGTCTGTGTGTAGTGTCCGCTTGTGGTGTGTGTGTCTCTCTGTAGGCTCGTGGGTGTAGCCTGCGTGTCTGTGCGTATGTGTGTGTCCGTATGCGTGCCTGTGTTTCCCTGTGTGTTTGTGTATCTGTGTGTAGTTTGTTTCTGTGTGTGTGTGGTGTCTGTGACGTGTGGGTCTCTGAGTGTGTACTTGTCTGTGTGGTTGTGCGGTTTGTGTCCATGAATGTCTGTACATGAGTGCATCCGTTTGTCGTTTGTGTCTCTGTGTGTCCCTGTGTCTGTGTGTGTGTGTGTGTGTGTGTGTGTGTGTGCGCGTGCTGTGGGAGAGCGCCTTCCCAAGTGTAACCTTGGCAACGGCCTTTGGCTGGAGGGGGACAGGCAAGGAGGAAATGAGACGGACGCTGCTCAGGCTCACCCGCACTAGCGACTCCTAAAAGGCACGACAGGAGAAAGGAGGCAGAATGTGCCCTCAGCGCGGGTCCCCACTCGTGTTCCGCGGGAGAGCCTTGTTCCAGGACTTGGCTGCCTTCTACAAGGAGAGCCCGAGATGAGCAGGGCGCGTGCGCACTGTGATTGCCTTTGACAGAGGGGTCTGCAGCCCCTCCATTTCCGGATGGCTCTCCCGCAGCCCCGCGGTGAGGGGGCCCCCGCCTCCTAGTCCCGAGGCCGCTGGGGGGCGTGGCCGCGGTGCGGCCTGTGGGCGTGGCCGGGCCGGGAGGGCCGCGCCCCGCGCGGTGCGCGCCTTGGTGAGCCCAGAGCTCTCCTCCAAGACTGCGCTCCCCTCACGGTTCCGAGCTGGCAATTTAGACCTTAAACTTCGCTCTGGGAGGAAGATCGAGTCTCAGGTTAGTTGGGAGCCAGGAGTGGGGAGCAGGCGGGGTTTTCGTAAGCCTGCGTTGGATCGTTGCTTTCCGAGCTGGGAAAGTCCTTGTAAAGTCGTGGATGACAGAGCGCGCGCGCGTGAGCACCGTGCGCATCTTCTGGTGGACGGGCGCGGCTCCCCGGGGAGGTCCCCCCGCTGCGGGCACTGAGGCGGAGGCTGGGAAGTACTCGCAAGCCAGGGTTCTGCTTGGCCTGCCTGGCGGCTCTGCTCCCTGCGCCGGCCTCGCACGTGAGCGCGGGTCAGGTGTTTCTGGGGAACGGAATGCGGCCTTCAAATCCCTTCACGATACTTCTTCTCACTTGGCCACACACAGTGACATCACATGGGTTTAATGTGGCCAGCTTTTCCCAAGGACATGGAGGTTAACATCCTTGGGCTTACAGACCCAGGCCTGGGCCAGGCGCCCCCCAATGCACAGGGCTCCCCGGGGGACTGTCCCAGCTCTGACTTAGGAAAAGGCAGTGATTTCGAGGAAGAGAAAATGGGGGCGACCAGCACTGTGGGCAGCAGCTCTGTCCTGAATACAAGGGAATCCGTTGTCACCTGATCTACCTAGGAAAGGCCAACCCTGGGGTTTGCCTGGTGGGTGGGCATGGGGTCTGTTGTCCAGGCCCCTGGGGGTCAAGGCCTGTGTGGGGCTCTGGAGCCTGGGAGCTTGCATGCATCTGGGATACCAGCTCTCACATAATTGCTCATGAGGAGTCAGTCACACTGGGAATGACGGAGGCGGGGGGTCTAGGTAAACTCTCAGGACACACGGAACCTGCTTGGTATTGCAAATTTAGTTTACAAATTTAGGTGCAGTGGCTGACAACAGCTGTAGGGTGGAGATGGATAGGAACATGAGTTTCTGAAGTTGCATTTACCCTGAGGAAATACAAGTGCTGACCCTGTCTGTCCTTTGAGAAGGTCACAACCACTGACTGGCTGATGTCTGAGGACATCAGGAATTATGGGGGAGCGGGCGGCCCTGGCTGTCCCTGGAGACGCAAGGGCGCCCACACCTGAGACCCCCAGGACAGGTTTTAAGATGGAGGCCACCGGGTCAAACGTGAGTTTTGGAAAGATCCCTGAGGCTGGGTGGTAGGGAGCAGCTCGTGGGCTGGAGAAAGCCACTCTCTAGTCTGTACAGCCAGGACAGGGGACAGTTGACAGGTGAGGATCTGCTAGGTGAGGGTGGGTGGTCGGGGGCTCCCCATTTGCGATGGGTGCATCTGGATGGGTGGTGGGACCCATCGCAGGGCCCTGGGGCAGGGCCAGGAGCGGTCTCAGGACTTGGGGTGCCTTCGAGACACCAAAAGGGACAAGAAATTAGCGAGACACAGTGACCTGGCCTGCAGAGGGGAACTTGGGAGTCGCCCACCCACGGGGGGGTCTTGCTTCTGAATTTTGTCATTGCCGCCACCTGCGGCACCCTTGGGAAGGCGGCTCCTCTGGCCGTTCGCGGCGCGGTGGGCCGGGCTCAGAGGGGAGGCCGGTGGTCCCCGGCGCACCTGTGGCCTCCGCGACCACCCTCTGCGCACCGGGTCTAGGGGCAGGCGGACGCGAGGACGCGGGTCCCAGCACAGGTCTCTTTTGGGGGGAGCAAAGGACACAGTTTCCAAAGTGGTTTAAAGGATGGGCGAAAGCCAACAACACCGGGACCCAGAAATAGCTAAAGGGCCTGACGTGAGGGTCGCGGCGCCGCCGCTTCTGGCAGCGGGCTGGGCGGGCACCCGGGGAGGGTGCGGTGGGAGCGCTGGGGCAAGTCCCCACGATCGCCGCTCTTGTCACGAGCTTGGAGGGAGACGCCTGTTTAAAACCAGAAGCTCAGGGATCACAGACATTGCTATTTGGTCGCATGTCGCAGAAGTTATTAACCAGTTCACACTTTTGCGAACCCACGAGACTCCACGGTCTGCGTCCTGGCCCGCAGGGGGCAGAGGGTAGAGGGTACAGCGCGCCCCTCGGCGCGGACCCGTGTGGCTCTGCGCAGGGGGCTGAGGAGGAAGCTGACCCGGGGCCGCGCCTGCCCCTTCCCTGGGCTCTTCGACTAGAAAGTGTGCACCAAACGCAAAGAACACAACCACACTCCCAGGGGCACGGCCACTCCCCTGCACAGGCGGCCCCGCCCTGCACACGCAGTCGACCGCCCCGCGGGCACGGCCACGCCCCAGGCACAGCCACGCCCCCTAAGTAGGCGCAGCCCCCCCCACGCGGCACAGCCACGCCTCCAGGCATAGCCACGCCCCCGAGGCACAGCCCGCCCTCAGGCTCAGCCGCGCCCCCGAGGCACGGCCACGCCCCAGGCACAGCCACGCCCTCAGGCTCAGCCACGCCCCCGAAGCAGGCGCAGCCCCCCCACGCGGCACAGCCACGCCTCCAGGCACAGCCACGCCCTCAGGCTCAGCCACGCCCCCGAAGCAGGCGCAGGCGCAGCCCCGCCCCTGGGGACACCGCCGATTGGACAGTTGCACGCTGAGAGCGAGACTTCTGGCGGGAACAGAGCTTTCCGTGAAGAACTTTGGTGAGCCCTGTGTTTTCTCGGGACTGCAGACACTGCGCAGGGAGGGGAGGATGGCCTGTGATTTCTTTTTAATCACAACGTTTCCACAGCGGCCAGTATGCGTTTTCCTTACTCACTTTTCATTATTTTATTAAGTCGAGCCCGAAAGGTGGCGAGACAGCGGGGGTGCAGTCGCGAGCGAACCTTCCCAGCTGCTGCGCGCGGGGCGCCGCCTTCCTGCCGCGGGCGGCCGTGCGGAAAAAGGTCCCGTGTCCCCGCGTCGAGCTCAGGGGCCGCCTGGCTGGGCTGAGCGGCACCGCGGGCAGCTTCCCGGGGCCTCTGTCGCCCACCTGTCTGCGCCGGTTCTTGGGCACCGAGCCTGGGCTCGGCCGCCTACGTGCAACAGACCCCACCAAGCCCCGCAAACGGCAGATGCGCTCCGCTCCCAGAGCCGTCGGGAAGGGCCGGGGGCTGGACGGCGTCAGGGTCCTCGTGGCGACACCTCGCTTGTTGGGTCATTCCGCAGCCCGGAGCGAAGGCTGTTGGACCAAGTGGACGGGGCCCTGAGGCAGACACCCCTGTCCGCACCCCCAGAAGAAAACCCAGGGCAGCCTCTGTGCGCTGTCCCCAGTGCTGTCCCCGTCTGAGCCCCCCTCCCCCCCGCCCCCGCACTCCAGCTCCTTGCGGGAGGAGCCCGAGGTAGAGCAGCACGGCCTGGCTGGGGTCGGGGAGGGGAGGGCGAGTCTCAGACCCCGCGGGGGGCGCGCCGGGCGGGTGACCGGAGCAGGCAGGTCCGGGGAGGAGCCCGGCGGGGTGGCCCTGGTGGGACTCGGTGGGGGAGCGCGCTGCTGCAGACAGATGGGGAAGGACGCCGGGCCCGAGGACCGGCCCGGTGCGCCCACGGGGATGCCTTTAGGGCCCGGCGTGAAGACGGGAACGGTCAGCTGGGTCTGAAACGCGCACCCAGTGGGTGGCAACTCGGTCATTTGGGTTAGAAGGAGGGGCCTGGGCGCAGCGGCGGGGCTGGGGTCTCCCAGAGGACTGGCCGCGGGCCGCTGGGAGAGGCGGCGAGCTGGTGAGGCCGAGCATCGGGACGTGCGTGGCACAAGCGGATGGGGAAGGCAGGAGAATAGAGGGACTTCCGTGGGCGGGCGCGCCCTGCGGCGGCCGGGGTGCCGGGCAGTTCGGGGCCACGCGCCGCGGAGGCTGCGGGTGGGATACCAGCTCCGGGTCGGGGTGGGGCTGAGTCCGGACGGACGCCCCAGGGCGCGGGGGCAGCAAAACGGACCCGGGCAGCGCCCGGGGCCCAGGGAGCCGGGATCGAGGGGGAGGGCGCGGCGGGGAGACTCTGGGAGGCGGGGAGGTTACGGTTTTGATTTCACGGTAGTTGTGGATTCACATGCGGACGCGAGAAACGGTGCGAACAGAGCCTGTGCGCCCCTCGCGCAGTCTCCCCCGTGGGGACGTCTTGTAAAACCACCGCACGGTGTCCCCACCCGCGTGTGCGCCCCGGCGAGGTCACCAGCTCCACGAGGACAGCCCCGGTTGCCCTTTTGTAGCCAACCCCCCAGCCCTCCGCCCCACCCCCTGCTTCTCCGGTGCAGCCACGGATTCCTCCGCATCTCCACCATTTTGTCGTTTCCAGAAGGCCATGCACGCGGCTTCATAGAGAATAACTTTGGGGATTAGTTTTTTTTATTTTTTAGCCAGTACTTGGGATGCGGCCGGGGCGGGATGGCCGTGGACAGAGCGGCTCTGACACGCGCGTGTTGGTTTCTGCGCAGAGTGTCATTTCTCTGCGGTGACTGCCCAGGTCTGCTGTGCGCGCCTGGGCGTCTGGTAGATAGCTTTAGAGAAGCTGCCAAGCTGCCCTTGTCGACCGGATACACCCAAGTCACGGGTTCGATTCCTGGTCAGGGCACACACAAGAATCAACCCGTGAATGCATCAATAAATAGAACGAGTTTCTCTCTCTAATGAGGCCTTTCTGTTGTTTCGTTCAGAAATATCAATTCCCCAAGGTGCAAAGAATATTCTCAGTATTCTCGGTAATTAATAGTGGCTTCTTTTGACGGACCCCAGCGGGAAGAGTGACCAGGGACCATGCATGTGGAGAAGGAAGGCGGCAGGCTGCCCTCGGGCGCGCTGGAAGTGGAGCTCCATCGGACGTCCGCTCCCCCGCCAACCGGCCCGGGACTTACCGCCTGCGCCCGCAGGCCACAGCTGGGAGGCAGCCAGGCAGACCCTGCGGGCCCCTGCCCCAGTGGGGTGGCCGCGCAGAGCTACTGGGCGCCTGCGGACCAGGATTTGGGTTCCTTCCTCACAGAGCGGAGGTGAGTTTAAAATGGCTTTATCTTGTAAAACTGGAATTCACAGATATTGGATTCCTTCACTTTTTTTTTTTTTTGTGGGAAAAATGTCCATGTATTAACCCCTGGCCTGTCTTGAATGAATGCTATCTCTAAAATGTGGCTGATGTGTATCTAAAAGATAATAAAAATAGAAAAGTTTTAGCATAAAGATTTTGCATTTACCATATCATTTAAGGCATTAAAGGTATTACATGAATTTAAAAGCATATTATATCTTAGAACATGTTTTATTCCTATAAATATATCAATTAATCAATTGAATATTTTTTAAGAGATTTTATTTTATTTATTTTTAGACAGAGGGGAAAAGAAGGAGAAAGAGAGGGAGAGAAACATCAATGTGTGGTTGCCTCTCGTGTGCCCCAAACTGGGGACCTGGCCTGCAACCCAGGCCTGTGCCCTGACTGGGAATTGAACCAGAGATCCTTTGGTTCTCAGGCCCATGCTCAGTCCACTGAGCCACACCAGCCAGGGCTGAATATTGTTTTTTATGTGAGAAGTATCTGGATTTTCATAAGAAAAAGTTTTCCCAAAAAAACAAAAAATAGACTTAAAAGTAGCGTCCCATGTCATCGTTACCCTGCAGATCTGGATGGCCTTGGCCCCTGCTCTGCGCTGTTGTTCGGCCAGAATCACGATCCATGAACCCTTTGGTTCCCAGGCCCGCATTCAGTCCACTGAGCTACACCAGCCAGGGCTGAACCCGTGTTTTGCTTAAGCTGTGGCATCTGTCCCCTGGAGAACCTCTCACCCCCTTCCATTTCTTTCTTTTTTTTTTTTATTGTTAAAAATGTATTGATTTTAAAGAGAGGAAGAGAGAGAGAAACATTGATCTGTTGGTGTACCTACTTATCGATGCAATCATTGGTTGATTCTTGTATGTGCCCTGATTGGGAATCGAACCTGTGACCTTGGTGTATCCGGATGATGTTCTAACCAACCAGGGCCCTCATTTATTTCATTATGACTCCATTGGCTGCCCGGTGCCCCAAGGGAAGCCATTAGGATACTTTTGATGTGTGATATTTAAAATATCGGGATCTTAGGAAATAGAACTTTACGAGTAGGACAGAGCCCGTCAGACGACGATCGGGCTTGTTGATGGGGAGCTCTGCCTGGAGGAACACAGGTGGCTGGAATCCGCCGCCATGCTGATGGGGGTCTAGCAGCACAATGCACCCCCCACCGCCCCCAGCATCTGGTCTGTGGCGCATTCCCACACTGCATTTCCAGCCTGGTTTGTACTGGGAAGGGGGTTTGTTCCCAGTGGGCTCTCCTGAAGCTCCAGCTTTCCCCAATGCAGGTTCATTCACCCCCCATTGTCCCCGAAGTCTCGCCGCTAGCTCCTGCTCCTGCTACCAGGCGCAGCCCCAGCTGCTGGTGACTGTCCTCCCTTCCCGTGTCTTCCAGGTCTCACGCGCCTTTACCCCGGCTCCTCAGCTCCAGGTGCCAAGAACCCTGTGTGACGGAAAACACCCCCCTGCTGAGGAATTCCTCACAGGAGAAAGGGTGAGTTTGTCCCATTCCGCCAGAGCTAAGGAATCTCTGAGCGCTGCCGTCGGCCAGAGAATTTCTCCTCGAGTTGTGAACTTGGCCGCGACATGCTAGGCCCCTGCCTTTCCTTGTCAATTCAAGGTCACAGCTGTTCATGACTCTAGTGCCTGAATCCTGTGGCTTATGGATTTCCAAATGACCTTGAGCATGACCCTGCAATAATGAGGCAGCTGGTATGTGCACAGCTGACTCACAAGGCCAGGGCTTCTCAGCAGGTGGGGCGGGGGCCAGGCAGGGGGGACCTTGGCTCTGTCTGGGGATTTTTTAAAAATATATTTTATTGATTATGCTATTACAGTTGTCCCATTTTCCCCCCTTTCTTCCCCTCCACCCCGCCCCATTCCCCGCCCTTTAGTTTTTGTCCATGGGTCATACACATAAGTTCTTTGGGTTCTACATTTCCTATACTAGTCTTAACCTCCCCCTGTCTGTTTTCTACCTACCGTTTATGCTACTTATTCTCTGCACCTTTTCCCCCTCTCTCCCCCTCCCACTCCCCTGTTGATATCCCTCCATGTCTTCTATAAATCCCTTTAACATTTCATACAATAAAGGCTGGGTGATGAAGAACTCCTTGAACTTGACCTTACCTGAGAAACACTTTATCTACCCTTCCATTCTAAATGATAGCTTTGCTGGATAGAGTATTCTTGGGTGTAGGTCCTTGCCTTTCACGACTTGGAATACTTCTCTCCAGCCCCTTCTTGCCTGCAAGGTCTCTTTTGAGAAATCAGCTGACAGTCTCATGGGAATTCCTTTGTAGGTAACTGTCTCCTTTTCTCTTGCTGCTCTAAGATTCTCCCCTTATTTTTAATCTTGGGTAATGTCATTATGATGTGTCTTGGTGTGTTCCTCTTTGGGTCCAACTTCTTTGGGACTCTGAGCTTCCTGGACTTCCTGAAACTCTATTTCCTTCACCAGCTTGGGGAAGTTCTCCTTCATTATTTGTTCAAATAAATTTTCAATCGCTTGGTCTTCCTCTTCTCCTTCTGGCACCCCTATGACTTGGATGTTGGGACGTTTGAAGATGTCCTGGAGGTTCCTAAGCCTCTCCTCAGTTGTTTGAATTCTTGTTTCTTCATTCTTTTCTGGTTGGATGTTTTTTTTTCTTTCTGCTGGTCCACTCTGTTGATTTGAGTCCCAGTTTCCTTCTCATCTCTATTGGTTCCCTGCAGATCTCTCCTCATTTCCTTTATATTATCCTTCATTTGTTCAAGTAATTGCAATCATCTTGCTTCCAATTCTGTGAGCATCCTGATGACCAGTGCTTTGAACTGTGCATCTGATAGGTTGGCTATCTTTTCGTCACTCAGTTGTATTTTTTCTGGAGCTGTGATGTGTTCTTTCATTTGGGCCATTTTTTTCTCGGCTCGCCTTTACTTTAAGGGGCGGAGCCTTAGGTGTTCACCAGGGCGGGGTAACCCACGTCGTTGCGTTGTGACGCTGTCTGTGGGCGCGGGGCCTGAGAGAACAATGGCGTTTGCTCTCATCTCCTCACTTACACCACTACCCACAGGCAAGTTGGGTCCTTCTTTGCTGGCTCTGGGGTGAGTGGACGGGCCTGCACAGTTCCAAGTCCCTGTGGGTCTCCCCAACGAACTCCCCTGTGAGGCCGGGACTTCCTCCCGCCGCAGCCTCAGCCCCCACAGGTGTTTTCAGTCTGTGGTTTGAGGCTTTATTTCCCCGCGATGGTGGGCCGCGTGGTCTGCTCCGCTTCCCAGCTTTTCCTCCCGGTTTATCTGCACGCGAATGAGGGACTGCCGGGTCCACCAGTCTCAGCCCCGGTTTCGCCGAGTGCACCCACCGCGTTTTGGCCAGGTGCACCCGCCTCGGGCCTGTCCAGGCGGCTGGAGCATTGCTGGTACCTCTCCACAAATCGCGTCTCCGCCAAGCACTCTCCACCCGGCTCCGCTGTCTGGGGATTTTTAAAAATAATTCTCATCTGAGGATATGTATATCAATTTGAGAGAGAAAGAAAGGGGCAGGGGGCGGGGAAGAGAGAGAGAAATATTGATTGTTTGCTCCTGTATGCACCCTGATGCGGGATGAACCCACAACTCCCACAACCCAGTTATGCGCTCCGATCGGGTGTCGAACCCCCGACCATTTGGGGCACAGGATGATGCTCCAACCCACTGGGCCACCCGGCCGGGGCTGCCCGGAGGAGATTGTTGATTACAACTGTGTCTCTCTGCAAAAGCTCCCCTCCCACCCCCGCCAGCCCTTTGACCCAGGGAACCTCCTTCCCTCCCTGGCCCTCCAGGGTCGTCCGTTCAAGTTCGAGGGGGCTCACATGTCGCCTCCTCAGTGAAGCCTTCCTTTGCCCCCAGCTCCCCCAGGAGCCAGCACTTCTCCTGCGCTTTCAGACACCACATCCTGCCCTTATTCAGAACGTGCCCTGGAACTTCAATTTGGTGTTCCATTTATTGGTGTATTCATTGGTTGATTCTTATACGTGCCTTGACTGGGGATTGAGCCTGCAACCTTGGCCTATCAGGACAATGCTCCAACCAACTGAGCTACCGGGCCAGGGCCAAGCTGAGTTTCTTGAAGGCCGATGATTTATTCTGAAGATTCGAGTGAGTCCAGACATCCCTTGACCCGAGTGCTCTGTGATGTGCAGAGGGACCAGGCCCAGCTGCACCACATCTGCGGCCCTCCCCCAAAGCCAGGGGGACTCCACGTTTCAAACATCGCTGCTGAGACGCAACCTTGCTTTCTTGTGAAAATAACCCCAAACGTTGCTTTCCAGGGCATGGGGCTTGCACATTTACCACCCGGAGTTCATCAACGCTGAGGAGTCTTGGGACAACAGCTCTGCCGAGTGGGAGGGACGGTCGCTGCTGGGCAGTGAGGCGGCTGGTTCCTCCAGATCTGCCTCCTCAGAAAAAGGGGACCTTCTGGAAGGTGCTCACTCCAGGCACTGCCTTTCAAAGCTGAGGTAGGAAGTTCGGGAGCTCCCGTGTGGCCCAGGGTGGCGGTCGCACAGGGCAGCCCACCAGCTTGGGGACGAGGCTGGGGGTCTCCCCCTCACGGCACCCTTCCCAGAGGCTCAGTGGAGGTGAGGGAAGGGTTTGCACATATTTCCTAGAAGACATGCCAGGTGACGGCTGGCCCAGGGCCATGGCTGTGCTCACGGGCCCTGTATACACATTTATTGGAAGGAAGGGTCCTACCGAGAACGTCTTTGCAGGCGGCATCTGCGGGGACAGACTCAGGCTTGGGGACAAGGTCCACTGGGTCTGCATTCCAGATCTGAGGTAGCTGGGGGACTAGAGGGCCAGCCACGTCCTGTGACTCTTTCCTTGTCGCCTGGTGTCCCCCTTGCTCCACGGCCTTCCATGGGCTTCCACAAGTGTGGTCTGGCCCACGGACAGGCGAGGGGACCCTATGCTGCTGTCAACGATGAGCGTCACTATTTCCCCCCGTCAGGGGACTGGCCTTCATTGAAGCTGTTTGACGGATGCACTGAATGCCAAAGGGCACATGTCTGAACCCAAAGCTGCCCTTTCTCTGATGTCCTGTGATCCTCCTGGCCAGGGAAGACAACAGAAGGGACCTTGGGAGGGTGATGATTTTGCCTGAGGTCTTGCAGCCTGGCTGGGGGAAGGAGGTGACACCAGGTCCCCCCACTGGGATGCGACCACGGGCCTGTCTTGGCCCTTCAGCCACGTGTAGCTCCTCACGAGGACTGGCCTCAGCCGCCCTCACAGGCGTGGCAAACATTTGGCTGGTGAATCTGCTCTGAGGTTCTGTGAATTATGGGAAATTGTGTGAACAGGCCCCGGGCGTCACCGGCATGGTAAGCCCCATCCCCAGCTGGCTGGCTCACAGCTGCTGAGGGTGACAAAATAGAATGAAGTACATTTCAGACTTGACCTTCGTGGTGGTTGTATCTTCTCTGGCCCAGGCACCAGTTGCCCTTGAACTGAGAGACTCAGGGCCGTTCTTTCTCACGGGCCTAGAAAGTCCCACGCATGATCATGGAAGAAACTTGTAAAAAATATTTTGGATTGTCAGAAAGAGATTCGTATTTAGAATAGTCTATGAATGCTTCATACTTTCAAAAGGGCGTCATTTTGGTGCCCGTTTAAATAGACGCTGTTGAATCATCATTTGGAGACGTGAACCAATATTCATCAAATCCATTACATCTAAGAGAATGCAAAACAAGTTGTCACCATTTTGAAAGGACCGGAGTGGTCTTGAAAAAGGTGTCCCAGCAGACACTTCCTTCACTCTGCAAATGTGTCAAGCACAGGCCAAGTGACAGCAGCCCTCCAAGTTCAGGGAGAGAGGGCAGACAGCCTAGGACCCGCCCCAGAGGAGTGGCCAACAGAGGTGGGGCACACCACAGGGCTGGGTGGTGACTGTCACTGGGAGGTGGGCCCCGGGGGGTAGCGGAAGTGCTAGGGCCAGAGGTGCAGCTGGAGGGGCAGCAGAATGGCAGCCGGGCCCAGGTCCACCTCGGGCCTGAATGCCATGGCCAAGTGCGCAAGGGCGGCTGGGGCAGAATGGCTACCAGGAGTCCTGAGAGGAGGGCCAAACACGTGGCCTGATTGTTTGTTAAATTATCTCCTAAGAATTAGAGAGAGTGAGACATAGATTTGGTGTTTCACTTATTCATGCATTCATTGGTTGCTTCTTGTATGTGCCCTGACGGGGGATCGAACCCACAACCTTGGTGCATCTGGCCGATGTTCTAACCAACTGAGCTTCCAGGCCAGGACTCCCAAGCAATTCTTGAGACTCCACTGGTCCAACCAATGACAACGTTGCAATTTCTTTCTGGAATCAATGCTTATGCCTCCATGTTCGTGTATTTGATGATCAAATGTATAGCGCTGCCTTTCAGAAAATTTAGAGGAAAATGCTTGGTGCGTATGAATCGGAGAGAGCAGAACGGCTTGTTGCCGGGATTCTGGGGCTTCAAATCTTGACCTTGAGCGTCTCCAGCAAGAAGCCGTGTGCAAGCCCTCGGAGTTAACTTTGTCCCTCTCGTCCCCCCAACCAAGTTGCTTGCCACCGGGCAGCAGGCGGGTCCACAGTCCTGTGGCGTGATTCTTTCTGCCCTGCTACGGAGAGAATCCCAAAGGCGGGCTCCGAGGGGCAGTTTCCCGGGGCCTCGGAAAGGCGGCTGAGGTTTGGCAGGTCTGGGCATGCGCACACCGGACTGTGCGGGCGGCTGTGACTCGGGCTGGCCTTTCTCGGCAGGCGCTGTGCGCGGTGGCTGAAGGTCGCGGGCCTGTTTGCCTTCGTAGTGACGTGCTCCGTGAGTACCATGCCCAGATGGACAGCGGGCCCTGCCTGCGCTGTGGGGCCACAGTTCCTGTGCGGGAGGAGCTGAGGGCGTGGGAGTGGCGGCCCGTGGGTAGGGAAGCAGGTCCTGGGTGGTGCTCCTTTGCTCTTGTCCCAAGTCACGCAGCCGAAGCCCTGGTGACCTGACTTTGCTCTGCAGAAGGCAATGAGCTTGCCCCCTCGGCTGTCCCACCTGGGGGGGAGGGGGGCCTACCAAATCCGCCTTCAGCCCCCTGCAGTGAACCCTTTATTTGTGTGGGGGCGAAAATGGTGCCACCCCCTGGCCCTCACACCACACAGCCCTCACGAAATTTTTCTGGTCATTCCAGGTTTCGTTTAGCCTGTATCCAGATCAAGGGAAGTTCTGGCAGCTGCTGGCTGTGTCGCCACAGGAAAGCTACTGTATCTGAACCACGTGCTGGATGGGAGGTGGACAGAGATCCCTGGCTGAGAGTCACAAAGCCAAGAGACACCTGAGAACGGTCCCATGTGCTGCTCAAGGTCACAGCACAGGCCGGCAGGATGCTAATGAAAGACAAGGTCTCGGGACAGACAGAAGGAGCATTAGGGAGCCCGAGATCCACTGTCAGTGGTGTTCTGTTCTGGAGGCGCAGTAACTGGGTTGGCCACAGTGTGGGATCCATGTTGTGCCCCCCAGGACCCCACAGCAGAGGCGAGAGTCGGCCCAGAGCGGGGAGAGAAGGGCTTAGTAGCACAGGCTCCTGCATTGGTGCGAACCGAGGTGCAGGGTGCAGGAGTTCAGGATCCAGGCTGCAGCGGGGCTCGGGCAGGGAGTTACAAGTTGAGGGAGCAGCCTCTTGATAATTCCTCCCTTCAACGTGGAATTTCTCTCCTCTTAGCTACTGTCAGAATTCTTTTTTTTAAAAAAAGATATTATTTATTTCTAGAGAGAGGGAAGGGAGGGAGAAAGAAAGGGAGAGAAACATCAGTGTGTGGTTTCATCTCGCTCGCCCCCTGCTGGGGACCTGACCCGCAACTCAGGCATGTGCCCTGACTGGGAATTGAACCAGTGACCCTTTGAGTGCCACAGGCCAGCACTCAATTCACTGAGCCACGCCAGCCAGGGCTACTGTCAGAATTCTTTTTTTCCAAAACTTTATTTATTCTTATTTTTAGAGAGAGGGGAAGGAAAGGAGAAAGAGAGGGAGAGAAATAACAATGTGTGGTTGCCTCTCATGCGCTCTGCCCTGGAAGCCTGGCCCTCAACCCAGGCGTGTGCCCTGACTGGGAACTGAACCAGTGACTCTTTGGTTCGCAGCCCGTGCTCAATCCACTTTGCTACACCAGCCAGGGCTGCTATCAGAATTCTTAATTCCAATTGTCTTCTTGACTCCTCACTTCCCCAGTGGACACCTGGTGCCCTAGGATTGGGTGTGGGTATAGATTGGGTTCGTCTGTTTGCTCACACAGCCTCCAGTTTGCCTCTCCCCAGGGCTCCAGGCAGGAGTTGGAGGCCGGCTGTGGACGTGGAAGCGGGGATGATAGCAGGACAGAGAGACACTGCTTATGAGATGTTCAAGCAGAGATTCCAAATGCACATGGTCCAATGAGGCAAAATCAATTGCGAGTGCCGGGAGGGAGGGGCTGCTGGCCGTGACCTTGGAGGAAAGGGCTGGCTGTGCATTTCTTTGTGCATCTTCCAAAGAGGGTGTGCACGGGGTGAATGGTGGGGGGGATTCTAGGTCTCTGCTTGCTCCGTGGTTCACCTTGACGTGTCCCCAGCTGTGAACCTCAGCGGCCGAGCTGACTCCACACTGCTCCAGGTGGACCTGGCAGGGGCCTTGGTGGCCGGTCGCCCGAGTCGTCCAGGGAGAGAAGAGCATATCGTGGTGGAGGTGACCCAGGCCGATGCTCCAGGCTCCCGGCAGCGGCCACAGCAGGTCATACTTACGCATTACTTGAAAGGAATTGTAAAAACTCACCTCATCTCTTTATAAACTGAGTTTCCTCTAGAACGGGCGGTGTGGGGGCCACGAGGTAATGAGCCCACTGTCAGGAAAGCTCTCTGCGCTGTCTTTGAAATTCTTTTTCCCTCTCTTCTCTAAGTCAATTGCAACACTCTCACCATTTCTGTAAAATCAAGCTTTTTTTTTTTAAAGTTTTTATTTTTAGAGAGAGGAGAAGGGAGGGAGACAGAGAGGGACAGAAACAGTAATGTATAGTTGCCTCTCACATGGCCCTCATTGGGGACCTGGCCTGCAACCCAGGCATGTGCCCTGACTGGGAATCGAACCGGGACCCTTTGGTTCCCAGCCTGTGCTCAATCCGCTGAGCTACGCCAGCCAGGGAAAGCTTGTTTTTTTAAAAAAATCTTCATCTGAGGGTGTATTTATTGATATTAGAGAGAGAGGAGGGGAGAGAGAAAGAGAGATGTGAGAGAGAAATATTGGTCATGCATGCCCTGACTGGGGATCGAACCCGCCACCTTGGTGAATTTGGACAACGCTCCAACCAACTGAGCCACTGGGCTGGGGCTCTTGTTCATGCTTTGAGTAATCCGGTTCCTATTTTCAATGTCCTTTATGACTGTGGGCAGCAGTCTTGCTGCCCCACCATGGAAATTCCCTGGCCCCTCCCCCTCCCTCTCTGCTCACATCTCCCCCTGCCCTCCGCCCCATCTTTCCTGCCCTGCTCAGGAGGGGACAAGGGTGGGTGGCAACTGCACCTGGGGCCTCCCATCTGCTCCCATTTGCAAGCAGGTAGCAGTGTGAAGCCAGCGTGTCTTCTGCGCTGAACCAGAGGGCTCAGAGAGATGCTTTTTCTAAAACAAAGGCCTCCGCAAGCGTGGAAATTTCCAGTGCCACACGGCCTGGACTGCTCCTGGCAGGGAGGGGGGAGTCGTGAAAAGACCTCCTGAGTCTTCTCTTTCTCCTTATTCCAAACAAGCACCTACACTGCAGAGCACTGGGTCCCTGCTGACGTCAAGTTCAAAGCCTGACTGCAGTTCTCCGCTTCGACCTTTATAGGTCAGTCACAACTGGACGGTCTTTTTAAGCCCCCGGCGGAGCGAGCGCCTGGTGGTCAGCAGGAACTTTGAGGTCCCAAGCAGGTAGGTCTCACGTGATTGAGGTCTGGGGCCAGGGTGGATGGGCTGTCCTCTGGGACACGCTCACCTTAAGAAGTTTGGCCTGTGTGGCTCCAATTTTGGGGACAAATGGCATCCGATCAGTTATGTGCGAGATGCTCTTCCTGGGTGGACAGTGAACTCAACAGACATGGTGGGTGTCAGGGCCACACGGGCTGGAAATGACAGCGCTCATCCCAGGGCCGTTTTGAAGTACTTGGTATTTTACAGCTTCTGCACTAATTTCGTTAATATCCTGAAGCTCAACTATGGAGAATTCTGGAAAATGTTAGGGTTCTTGCTGTTTTTCTTTCACAAAGGCCTCTCCATATTCACTAACCTGTGCTCTTGGCCGCCGCATGCATTTGCTAGGGCTGCCGCAACAAATGCCTCAGGCTGGGTGACTTACACAAGTGAAATTTTTAAAAAGATTGTATTTATTTATTTTTAGAGAGAGGGGAAGCGAAGAAGACAGAGAGGGAGAGAAACATCCATGTGTGGTTGTCTCTCACACGCCCCCTGCTGGGGACCTGGCCTGCAACCCTGGCCTGTGCCCTGACTGGGAACAGAACTGGCAGCTGCACCCAACCCCCCGAGCCACACCAGCCGGGCAAACAAGCGCAATTACACTCAAGGCGACAGCAAGATGCCTGTCTCCTGAGGCCTCTCTCCTCCGAGGGTGGACAGCCATCCTCTCCCTGTGTCCCCACACTGCTGTCCCTCTGTGTGTCCGTGTCCTGATCTCTTCTTTGAAGGACGCCAGTCATCCCGGATGAGGGCCACCAAGGGGCCTACTTTTTCTCACTCAGCTCTGTAAAGACCCCATCTCCAAACACTCCGTGCGTTCTGCACGGTTGAGGGTTTGGAAGGCGGCAGCGGAGTTCTGCCGTTTAGAACCAGGCTTC
Organism: Micronycteris hirsuta; assembly: GCA_004026765.1. NCBI lineage: Eukaryota > Metazoa > Chordata > Mammalia > Chiroptera > Phyllostomidae > Micronycteris > Micronycteris hirsuta. Next base: position 68,475 of record PVJI01008411.1, read on the forward strand.
AGGTCCGGCATGCCTGGTGCCGTGACTCCTCCCGTGCTCTGGGGCTTGTCCCGCTGCCAGCGACAACCTGTGTGAGTTCTCAGGTTGCACGTGGCCCTTTTCTATTTGTGAGCCGGTAAAGCATGCAGGTGGTGGGAGGCAAGGACAGAGAGTATGTGCGCACCCAGGCGCCCTGTAAGTTCTAGGAGTGGCGCCTGCAGTGGCCGCGGGAGGCGGAGTCCAGCGCGCGTCACCCCGCTCTCCTGTGCGCAGGGCTCCGTGTCGCCAAGGCTGGGGTCAGTAGGGCTCTGGCTATGGCCACGGGTGACTTGCGTTGGAAGGACACAGAGCGGGAAGCTCCAATGGTTGCCAGAAGGTCTGTTTGCCGCATCAGCGCTAAGGTTTTTGTTTCACTTTGCAGAGGGGGCGTTTCCATCAGCATCCGCGCAGAGCTCCAGAGGACCCAGGTGGTCCCGCTGCTGGTGGCGCACCAGCACCTCCGCACCAGCGTAGAGGCCCAAGTGACCGTCGCCGCCGTCATCCTCGCCAGCGTCTATGTCCTTATCATATTCGAGGTAAGCTCCGTGCCTGTCATAGACTTGTCTGCGCCCTCAAGTCCGTGTCTTTAACTTGCTGGGTGCGCCAGGCGGCCTCAGTCCTGCCGCTCCACTGGATGGCGAGCATACCACGTGATTTTCTTACCACCCCCGCCCCCCCCCTCTGTGGTTCCCGTGATGTGTGACCTTGAGGGAACACGTGCTGAGTCTTTCTGGGGCGCAGGGTCTTCGTCTGTAAGGCGGCACGTTGCAGTCCACTGCTGCGCCCACTGGGGACTGGGACTCCCATGGCTGTGCGCGCAGAGGGTTATCCATCACTCAACCGACGCCACGTCCTGTAAGCCTGGTGTTTCCGGGAAACCGCATGGCCGACAGCACGGAGTGAAGCTCAACAGTGCCTGGGCCGGGTCGGGGCATCACTGGCTTCATCGTTAAACCAGATTCACCGCGACACATTGCGTGCTGGCTCCCAAAAGTCAGGCTGAGAGTCAGTCGCAGTGACTCCAAAAGCTGTTTCTTAGGCGAGCTTGGATCAGACCACAAAGGGTGCTGCCAAGGAGACAGCCTGTGGGAGAAATGTTCTAGAATGTGATCAGGAAAGTTCCAGAAGTCTGCCTGGTGAGGAATGTCGGCTCCAGGGAGTATAGTCCCCAAGTGTCCAGCGAGGTCTGCTGGCTGGGTTAGTGGTTACATCTGTGTGTCTATTAATCTAGGGCAGGTCTACTCTCATCAGCCCCGTTTTATTTTCGTTTCGGGGTTCCCATGACCATCCCCATGCTGTGGGACTTTCTAGAAGGACTGTGGCTCAGAAGCAGCGCTGGGAGCTGTGGTTTATTACTGGGACAGGTGGTGGGAAAGGGTCGCTACACTGAGTCTGGTATTATCAGGAGCACACTTGGAAAGGCCTTCTCTTGCAGAAGGGGCTGCCTGCCTGACACTCAGCTTGGGATTTTTGTTGGGGACTCGTCACCTTCGCTCCCTCACCCCACCAAAGCCCCCCCACTTTCAGAAGAGAAGCAGGAGTTCAGTATGAATCACAGAGCAGCCCAGACTTGCTGGTACAGCAGAGCGCTGCGCACCAGTCCCACAGGCCAGCTTATCGCTTGGTAACATGGGGAACATTCCAGAAACCCAGCACCCAGCTGTCAGGCAAGGGCCAGCCCTGCAGCGGGCTCTTCCCCCAGGCCCACCTGCCAACGGCCACCTGCTGAGGCCACCTGCTGAGGCCACCTGCGGCCCTCAGGACTGGGCTGCGCCACGGCGCCACCTGGTGGACACCCCGCTTCATTGTTCTTAGGAGATTCTGCACCCGGGACTGGGTTGATGTTCCTCGAGCAATGAATTTATTACTCGATTATTCCCTCTTTTTCTTACAGACTGCAATCTAGCTCTGAAGCCTTTAGGTACAATTTTGGGGTCCACTGACTTCACCAGTGTGCTGGGAGTTTGAGCTGGGTCAGCAGAGAGAGTGTGATGTGTGAAGTCCCCAGTCAGGGATGCTGAGGTTTCTCAGTGACGGGAGGCGGGGCAGCCCCGCACATCTATGGCGAAGTTCCGTGTTTCCTTTGCTCCGCATCGTCTCGCTGGCCGCCAGGGACCGTGGCCTGACTCAGTCACTTCATTCACGTTTCAATAACCTTTCTAATACTGTCATTTCATCTATACCTACAAATGAGTCATTCTGCATCGGAGAACTTTCTCCTGCCTTATTCTGCTCACGTGAAGCACAGTGTATCCGAGTAACACAAGATAAATTGTTTTTCTTTAATTATTGATTTTATGGTAATGAATTATTGCCTTAGCATCTTCCAGCCTTGTCCATTGAGTTTATTTCGTGTCTCTCTCCTGATTTTCTGAATACGATTTTGAACGGGGGCATTTAATAAATTCAGTGTGCTTTAATCAGTTACAGTCACTAGTAATGAAAAAATATGGTCCAATGCCCATTTTGAAAAGACTTCTCTGCTATTCTAGGGTTTGTTCATCCTTTTTTTTTTTTTTGGTATGATTTTACAACCTTTGAAAATTACATAATTTGTAAATATTTATTCATCTTTCATTAACTAATGGTGGTTATTAATAGTTATTCAGGAGAATAAAACAAAAAAAACTTTCCTCCCTCCCAGTAGCCATCGGAGCAGGGCCGACGAGGGCCTGCGAAGCACCTACTGCCGGCCCGGCTGTGAT
>PVJI01008412.1:0-71265 GCA_004026765.1 Micronycteris hirsuta
GGACACATGGACAGAGCCAAGGGGGAGGAGGGAAGTGGGGTTGGAGGGGGAGGGGGAGGGGGAGGAGAGGAGAGAGGATGCCGATAACTGTCATTGAACAACAATAAAGTAATAAAAATTTTAAAAAAGTAAAAAAAAAAACCTAAAAAAAAAAAGAATATATTTTGTCTGTAGATTTGTATTGACAACTTCCTCTCCCAGCTCTGTAACCTCTCAATTCCTCACATCAACATTAGTTTCACAGAGTGATTTTAATGGATAAAAAAAGAGTGTATTTGAGCAAAAACCAATTCAAATCAGGCACCACTGAACTAGAAGTGGTTAGGAGTACTCCATTGACAGGAGTTTGGGAAGGAGACTTTTATAAAGAAAAGATGGAAGCAGAGTAAGAAAATTATGAATTAACCATATAGTTTAAAGCCTAGTTTGCTGTTTGTTATTGGTTGTTCTTAGTTTTCAAATTGTGACTTTGAGGCATTTACAGCCTTAGTGTTCAGTTTACTGATATAGGCTGCCAGGCATTAGAGCTAACTCAGTCTAATGGTCTCTTTGTTTACTTAATTCAATGGTGCTGAATCTTTTCTAAAAAATATGTAGATATTCAACCGATAGCAACTGTAATTTTAGTACTAACAGATTAACAAAACCGATCATGGCAAATAAACTTAAGTATATATAAGAGCAAATCAATATATACAGAGTCCAGCAGAAGTAAGGCTTGCTTGAGTGTGGTTGGTAGGTACGTGAATGTCTCACATGAAATGGACAGCGACGTGAACATTTCACGTAAAATGCCATATGGTGTTCTTGAGTGTGATATTGTTATGTTACAGAATTGCATGCCTATGATTTTGTAGTGGAAGATTTTGTAATAAAGAAGGGGCATTATTCGTGCCGGGCCCCGTCTGTATATCAGCGCACACTGGAACAATAGGATGCTCAGTCTACAGTCGAACATATGGTTTCTGGACTTCCTCCCACGCCTCCCTTCACCTCCCTGGCACCCTCCCACTCAGACGTCCTCTATGGCTGGTCTATTGTTTCCCCCAAAGTACACTTTCCTCATTCCCAAAGCAGACGTTTTGAAAGGTACTTCACACTTGTCTATCTCACAAGATAAAAAAAATGGCTTTAGTTTACTGCAAAACCCGATGATGATGTAAAGAATCAAGAGCTGACTTCTTCACCCCAAATCAATGTAGGATACGCTGACATGTTACTATAGAGAGGGAAGTTGACATTTTTAAAATCATTTTTAATTGTTACTCTATTCTAGTTCAAAGACAAAAGAAGAGTATTTTTTTCCCATCAAGAAGACAGTGAAATATTTGAAGTGTTCATTTGCAGTCCCTTAAAATGTTTTCTTTCCCTTTAAATGTCAAGGTGATGTTTTCACGATTATGTATAATCAAACTCACAGCTCATCCTTTACACCTTAATTGACATTAGCAGGTGGGAAACAAACAATTATAAGTAGTTTTCCTGAAGCCAAAGCTAAAACATCTTTATCTTTGAAACTTAAATTTTTACATAATTCAAAAACATTTTCTGCTCTAAATATTTTTAAGATATAAGACAACACTAAAGTACCAAAAAGGCAAAACCATTCCCAGGCTCACAACACATTTAATTGCATATCCAGCAGAGAAGAAGCTATGTATGTAAGCATGACTATCATTACTCAAATGAATTTATTGTAGCTACTAAAATTACACCAGTAATAATAGATCTTATATTTTACCATTCACCACATTTCCAAATTACTGTATTACCAGAGTTATTTTGCTCACAACAGCCCTAGGAAATATGGAGATTAAGGATTATTGTCTTCATAAAAATCCCAAGGCAGAGAGAATGTCAGGGCCCAGCTGAAAATCACACAGATAATTAATAATAAAACTAGGACTAGAATAAAAATAATTTCATTCTCTGCCAAGTTTTTATTCAGCTAGAGTACTCCCTCTGTTCCCAATGATGTGAAGTATTTTGTAATATTTCACATTTATAAAGCAAGTCTGGATTCTGTAGTTCTAAGTACAAAGGAGAAAAAAAATAGATTGTTAACACTGTTGCCAGGAAAATAATATTATATCAATACAGATATAAATGCTAATATTCGGCTGGGCAGGTTGCACCCCAGGACTGTAGGCAGCGCCAACTCTTTGCTTCCATTTCAGGCTGACTGACCTTAGGCGGTGGCCTTACTGATGTCTGCATCACCTTCAGGGCCATTCTCCCCTTTTCCTGGGGATTAACACAAATTTACAGCAGAAAAACTTTATTTTTATGTCCTATCAAGTCAAAGAAGTCCTTCCAACAGCCCATTCCATCCCATTTCCTGTCTTCTCTTTGGGCCAAGCTGGCAGCATTTCTGCTGGTATAATCTCATCTCTTTTCCTGGCTTCTATTAGATGGTGGGCTAGGTCCATGGTTTCTCCCCACTCCAATCTCTTCGTCAAAGAGTTTGGTCAGCCACAGCCTCAGCGTCCTCTTCAGAACATTGTTTTTGATTAATGATGAAGAGAAATGGAGTTACTCAAGTAACTTATATTTTAACATTTTATATACAAAATATGAAAGTTCAATGTTTTAAAGTTGATTACAGCAAAAAATAACGGAGTGGTCTTGTATAATAGAACCTGTTCATTCATTCAAAACATTGTAATGTTTAATATTGCCTTTTATTTCATCCAAATAAAAATATATGAAATTCATTTAGCTGACAGTAACTGATAAGTTCATCCCTTCTTCTTGTGATAGATAAGTTTATTAAGATGTGTACCCCTAAAAGTGTGCTAATCTATCTTATGCCTAATTTGCTTGGTGACCACATTGTTTATCATACACCGCCCTGTATCACCTTTGATGGCACTGACTAGTACAGAGCAAATACTTTACCCCGGAACAATGAATCCCAAACCTCGTCTGGTGCTTTTGTAATAAAGGATGAACAAACAAATTCCTCTCGATGAAATTTGAACTAATTAAATCTGAGAGAATAAGTGCTGTAAGGTTATCAGATGACTGGGGATGAGACAGAGGGTTAAAAAGTACACAGTGGAACGTATTTGCATCAAAATTATGCAAGAAAGAAATTATTCTTAAGCAGAAGAAGGTTGTGGGTGGAGAGAAATGGATAACCACGGTCAGATAGGTCATGAGAGAGAGGAAACTGAGAGAGCACTCGAGCACAGCTCTAAAGATTTTGGATGACCGTTATGTATAATCTACATGTATCTTCACAGTAGCACTTTTTTCTCTGACTCAACATACTTTCCTGAACAACCTAAGTTCTGTGCCCATATAAAGAACTCAGAGTATAATATTTGAAACCATGGAGGGGACAATATTCTTCCGTTCCAACAAAAATTCTCTAAAGAACTTCTCTAAGAACTCTTCTATCTACGGGTTGGCAAATTGGGCTGTTAGAAACCAAAATTCAACTAAATACATTTAAGATCATATTGGCTTTATTTGATGACTCAGGAAAGAGACAGCATCCCATTTAGCAAATAGAAGGGCACTCCCAAGAGCTGCACAAATGAAGGCCTTTTATAGACAGAAGGTGGGGGGAAAAGGCAATTTAGCACACAGTGTATCGTTTCAGACAGGATCGCTTTCCTATGGAAGATGGAAAAGGTCTATCAGGCAGATTGCCTCACTAGCACTGACCAGGTAATTCTAGTTTAAATGGTTAAAGACTGCATTCCTGGGAGAGGCTAAAACTGAAATTAGGTTAGGGATTAAATGTTGGTTTGATGATCTGGAGATTAGCCCATGTGACTCCATTTTGGGTCTATTATCTCTTTTTAAATAACTCCAAAACTTATTTGATATGAGAAGTATATACCAAATCATGCATTGCCCACATTTTATGTTAAGGATTTGTATAATTAGTGAAATTATCCTCCCAATTTCCAATATGATACACCAATTTGGCATGGCTGAAGACTCTAAAGAATCTAGTATGTTGGTTTTAACAAATACATACTGAGGAAAATAGGTATTTATCTGCATTTGTACATTGAAATAAACACACTTTAATGAGAGAAATTATAAAGATAATTGGTAGATAAAATAGGACAAAAGTGAATATTGAATGTCCTAATCACCAGAGTAGTATCCACTGGAAAGTCCTTTACTGAATGACCTTTACTTCCTTGCTCCTTCCCTTAGGTTTTGAATGTTAGAAACAGGACTAGCGATCTCATTGTCACATTTATGTGTTATTAAATGATAGTACTTAATTCATTTCATTTCACACAGTTGTTAAAACTATTCTTTATGCAGAAAACTTAGCCCCATTGACTCTTTCCTGAGTAATGCTGTTCTGCTCATTCCAATATACTTAGAAATCTGTTGCATTTTAATTCTTCCTTTGAGATAGTGAATGTTGAATGAAACTGAAATCCCTTAATATATTATTTTAAAAGGAATGCCTATCTAGCCCAGATCCACAGAGAGACGAAATTCAAAATGAGTTAATATTTCATTTTTAAATTACCCTCTTCTATTTGGATTTTCTGTTTCTGAGTGACTTGTGCTAATCTATATTCAACACTGTTCTATTGGAGGAAAAGGGCAATAGTTACAGATTAAAATTCCCTTGTAAAAGAACAGGCTCGACAGTTTTTTTTTTTTTAAATAAAGGAGAACAATATTTATTGTACAAACTACTTTTAAGATTCTTTTGTCCTTGAGATAATTTCTTTTGTCCTTGAAATAATGGAAAAGAAATATCAAGTATACCTTTGCTATTCTCTTGACTCCTGGGACAGGAGTAGTTTGGGGGGATTTGGGGGCTGCCTTGAAACTGAGGTTCCCAGGGGAGAAAAGCAGATCAGACTTAACCTCCAGACATTTCTGTATTGCGTTGGCTCTGGGAAGCTGCCAGATAGTGCTGCGTCTTTGGGGGTTAAAGCCCTTGCAGTTTTGTTTTCTTTAAAATCTGAATATGACTACCTTATTTCTATGTCAGACCTTTACATTTTCTGGATTATGGGAAATCATCTGAGCATTATCAAATGTATTACAATTATAAATAATGATTTTATAATTCCCATTTTTCTCTAGCTGGAAATCAGAAGAATCCGTGATTGATATTTTCACTTTCAATGAAATTTAACAAAACATTACAGCAGCACTTCTTGCTGATCTCATTGTTTACAAGGTTGCAAGCATGCCAGCTCTCAATCATTCAAGTCAGTGGGTGACTTTCAATGAGCAGAAGCTACTTTCATTTTAATCAATTGTTACAATTTCTTCTTCCAACTCATCGAAAATGTCAGTCACTTCCTGGAAGTATATGTGAACTACTTAATCTATTTTTCCTTTCTTTACCTTTCATGCTTGTTGGTACAACTCCCACACTGAAATTGCTCTTGCATAAATCACCAAAAATTTACATCATACGAAAGCAAATGGATACTATTTGGTGTTATGTGACGGAGAAATAGATTTTTATCTGCTTTTCTAAGTTCTTTCAGTTGGTTTAATAATTAAATCAACATGAGACATAAACATGAGAAAATAACCGAATATAATTATATGCATATGCAGAAGATTCAGAGACAGAAAGGTAAAACAAGGCACCTGTGACATCCTAAGCTAAGGACTGATGAGGTAAGATGCCCTCTAGCTTCAGAGGGGAGCAGGGTCATTCTTACGATGATAAAAACAGGTGTTCAGTAATTGAACTTTTTCCCTGCTGTATAGGTTAGACATAAAAATGTTATTTCTGATGATAACTCTTATTATTGCCACGGACCCAAATTTAAATTCTTTTTTAAAATATTTTATTTATTTAAGAGCACAGGGGAGGGAAGGAGAAAGAGAGGGAGAGAAACATCAATGTGTGGTTGCCTCTTACGCACCCCCAACTGGGGACGTGGTCCACAACCCAGGCAAGTGCCCTGACTGGGAATAGAACTGGCGACCCTTTGGTTTGCGGGCTGCCACTCAATCCACTCAGTCACACCAGCCAGGGCCCACATTTAAATTCTTAAAGGCAAGATAAGAGTTTCTCTTGAGCCCTCAGTGTCTCAATTGTCTTCAACTCAGTCCACATGCCAAAGGGGCACATCTTGGGAAATGCCTGTTCTGAACCCTTTCAATTGTTATCTTGCTTAACCTCTTTTCATTCGTTCTTTAATAAGTTATTGAACGTCTGCTATTGCCAGGCACTGGGGAAACAGAGGGACAGAAAACAGACAAAGAATGTGTCTTTACACAATTTAGTTGAAAAGACAAACACTGCATGTATAATTTTAGAGGTGTTGAATGTTGGAAAAAAGGTGCCATGGGAACATAAAATGAGCAACCTACCCTAGTTTTGAAGTTAGAAAGGGTCTCCCAGTAGAAGTAATTTTTAGCTGAGCTCTAAGTGTAAGTAAGTAAAGAGTTGATTTGTGAAGGGGTGTTAAGCAGGAAATTGCTTAATTGTGGGGGGTTGGGGGGAGTTCCAGTCGTTTCAGTTAACACCTCTTCATCCAGCAAAGTAGCAGTAAATCTAGATGAGAAATGATAAAGGTTTAAAATTGGGGGCAGGAAAACTGACGGTGTTCAGTTGTATTGGGACATGGATTTGGTGATTGGGTGCATATGAAGATGAGAAGAGGGGATAAAGAGAAGGAAGTGCTCGAATTCAGGCTGGTCCACTAGTTTGGTGATGGAGCCCTTCGCTAGGATGGGGAACACTGGAGATTTGGAATAGGAGGTTTGAAGAGATCTCATGAATCCAGTTTTGCATTACTGATTGCGAAGGGTATGAGAAATAAACTAGTGGGAGTGATAAACAGACAACGGATCACATGTTCCTCCAGCAAAACGGGCTGGAGATACATATAGGTATGTTAAATTTAAAATATTCCAAACTGAATTCCTTACACACAACAGATCTGGATTCCTCTATATCTTTTTTTAAACATGATTTTTTAAAAAAAAAATATTTATTTACTCTCAGGGAGAGGGTAAGGGTGTGAGAAAGAGAGGGAGGGAAACATCAATGTGTGGTTGCCACCCCAGGGTCCCCCAACTTGGGGACCTGGCCCTCGACCCAGGCATGTGCCTGACTAGGAATTGAACTAATGACCCTCTGGTTCTCAGGCCAGCACTCAATCCACTGAGCCAAAGCAGCCAGGGCTGCTTCTTAATTTTTTAATTCTTTTTCATTAATATAAATGTGCATAAATCCCTTTAAATTATTTTCTTATTTGTCAATCATTCTCTTTAAAGTTTAGCCAAAATAAATTATAAAGCATTATTTTTTTTATGGTAAATAACACATAAAATTAAGACAATGGGTAACAGCAAGACCTGCAGAGAAAAACTGTTTACATTCAGATTCCTGCCTCAGGATCTACCAACATGATTGTTGGTAGAAATCTCCTCTTCCAGGGGATTACAAGGAAAGCATTCCAAGGACCCATGCATGGGGGATCATGGTGCAGCAAGATGGTTTATTCCAGTGGAAATCTGCCCCTGGGTTTCCAATGTCCCATCTCTCAATGACCCAACGTTCTGCCGTGGAAAAAGTCCAACCTTTTCTTGAGCAAGGCCAAAACAAAAGCCAGTGTCCAGAGTTTCTGCTTCATATGAAAGCTTAGTCCTTTGGAACCGGCACCATCTGCTGCGAGCCCCAGTAGCTAGAAGGCCCACATAGTCACTTATGCCTGCGCAATAATGAGTGCGAACAAACTGGGAGAATGTGGGTCACTGAGAGAAGCAAAGAGAGAAAGAGCTTCTTTGTTCCCCTGGGATTATGTATCTTGCACTCACAAAAGCCCAGAAGCTTTTTCAGAATAGCCAATCAATTTCCCAAGCTATCACAGGCTTGATGGATCTACTCCCTAGTTAGACTGGCCCGCTTCTTCGTTCAAACACCTCCCCCTCGCCCCCCTCCGCCATGCCTCTCAACAGTCCAGTCCTGGAGAGGGGGAGGGAGGGGTGTTAATCCCCTTGGCAGAGCTATTCTGGCACTATAAAACATTCCTTTTTGGAACATTGATTATTTTAAGCTGGTTATTTCTAAGAAACAAAAGACTTGAAGAATAGTTCACCTTTTCCAAACTGCATAAAAGAATTTAGAGAGAGGACCTCCAACAGGAAGGTAAGATATTATCAAGATAACTGCAGTTTAATATGAACTAAGTGTAAGTTGATCAATCCTTTTGGTGTCCCTCTGTTAAACATTTATTTACCAAATATTTGCTTTTTCCAGCTCCGCGCTTCATGCCCTTGGAGATCTCAAACCGTAATCCTCTCCCCCTTTCTCCTTAGCTCAAGATGGTGGGCAAGACTTACCTGCTTGATGTGTCTGGAGTTCTCATATTCTTATGGAAACATGTATAGATACATAATAAATTTTGGTTATTTTCTTTTGTTAATCTGTCTCATGTTAATTTCATTATTACTGGAGCCAGAAGAATTTAGAATGGTAAGAGGAAACTTATTTTCTGCCCCCACAGAATGAAGAGTTAGAGGAAGCTATCTCGATCAAGAATAGTCTTAAATTTTTTAATATTAGAAGTGGGATTTGAGAAATGGTGGCCTTATTTAGGTAAAGAGGAAATGTGACATTCCAGAGAGCATGAGTACACTTCATTATTTACTCTTTAAAGCTAATTATTTTCCGCCCTGGCTGGTGTAGCTCAGTGGATTGAGCTCAGACTGCAAACCAAATGGTCGCTGGTTCGATTCCCAGTCAGGGCACATGCCTGGGTTGCAGGCCAGGTCCTCAGGGGGGCCACATGAGATGCAACCACACATTGATGTTTCTCCCCATCTCTTTCTCCCTCCATTCCCTTCTGTCTAAAAATAAATAAATAAATAAAATCTTTAAAAAATATATATATTAAAAAAAAAAAAAACTAATTATTTTTCTTCTTTTGGTTTTTGGCCAAATACCTGATTGTTGGGACTCCATCTGAGCTCCACAGTGCAGGTCTGAGTCCTAGTTATAGGAAATGATAATGAAGAAGACAGAAAAGTCACCAAATTATTAGTAACTACATAGTTCATGGAATTTTAACACCCACGTCACTCCCAAACCCAACTTTCATGATGTGCTCATAATTTGGCCATATGATCTAGAATTATTTCTGCACATGATTATCAAGAATTTAGGAAATGGCAGAATGGATCCAAAATTACTTTTATAGTCTAGAATTAAAAAAAGCTTAAGGAAGCTCATCTTAGAAGTAAAACCTAAGTGGAAACATCTGAGACCTAAGAGAAAAAAAATAAGATTAGACTCACATCCCCAGAGCTTGCTTTGTCTACCTTTTCATGAAACCTAAATTGGCTTAATCTGTTCACACCATGTTTACCTCTGCTGATTCTTCTTCTGACCTGGTCTTGTCTATAAATTTGTCTACGCCGCCCCCGCCCTCCCTGCCCAATTGACAAAGGCCTGAGCACAGGCTCTGCCAGCAAACTTGTTTTGTGAGATCTTGTCACTTACGTAAGTGCTGCCTGCTCCATGACCCTGGTTCCACAGACAGACGGATTTTGGGTTCCTATTATTAAAATAATTCCCTGATGTCACACGCAGTCATTTGACGAGGGAACACAATTAAAACATATGATTAGCTCTGTCAATTCAAATAAAAATAACCCTAACTTAGACATAGATGTAGAATTTTAAAGTTAGAAGGGGCCTTAGGGCTTACCTAGTAAATGAATGGTGTTAGTGATTGTTCTCCCCTGCTGTGTGCATTAGCATCTGCTTGCACTCAGTGCTGTCAAATACAAACTTTTAAAACAGATAATGTGACTTTAGGAATATAGAATTTTTCTAATAGTTGTATTTCTTAACAATCTTGCTAAAGTCCTCTGACCTTACAGTTCATGAAATAATTATCTGTTAGGTTAGAGATAGAATCATTTAGAGCTTAGAGTAGATAATAAAAGGGATTACTACCCAGGCAATTTCTTCCTTGAACTCACAGTTTTCCTAATCTCTTTCCCTATGGCAACAGAGCAATTACTTTCCAGTATGTTGATTCCTTTGTACTTTAAATATAGATAAATGTAATCCTTCTGAAAACCTGGAGGCTAGCTAGTAGTCCTGAATTGAAATCCCAAACTGCAGAAAAGCATTGATTCACAGATTAGTTTTCTACAAAGCCTGGTTACAACTGCATGTGAAGGACCAAATGGCTCTCAAGTAAACCCATAGCTATCAGAGTTGTGAAGAATAAAATCTAATATGCCTGAATCTTGATAAAAATATTATTCCATAAAATGAAATAATTTGTTTTATATGTGTGCATTTTGTAGAAATTACAGGTAAAACTTGGTCGATGTACAAAGAAAGCTTAAAGCTTTTACATTTAAAAAAATTTTAATTTAAAAAAATTAAAGGATGATTTGCATAAGATAGGGGAGGAGGTAAATGATACATTGGAGCAGAATATCTGGAATTGTGTAAAAGAATCAATAAAACAGACCATGCATGTAAACCCAATTACACCAAAGAGAGTATGCTTTAGTATAGCATGTTACTAAATAAGTTTAAGAAATTTAAATCTGCCCTGGCTGGTGTAGCTCAGTGGATTGAGCGCGGGCTTGGAACCGAAGGGTCGCTGGTTCAATTCCCAGTCGGGGCACATGCCTGGGTTGCAGGCCAGGTCCCCAGTGAGGGCCATGTGAGAGGCAACCATACATTGCTGTTTCTTCCTCTCTTTCTCCCTCCCTTCTCCTCTCTCTAAAAAAATAAATAAATAAAATCTTTAAAGAAAAAAGGAAATTTAAATCTATATGTCTTATGTGAAATGAGTCTACCTTAATGATTTGAATACTTGGATTAAGAAAAATTTCTATAAACTTGCTTGTGAACTTGTCCTAAATGATGGCCATTTACACCAAAAATGAAAATCTAACCGAAACACCATGATAATTTATGTTTTATATGAATTACTTTATTTTTACTCAGTTTCCAAATAGCTCACAGAACATTGTGAACATATCATAACTGAGATATTTAATGTTAAGAAGTATGTGGCAAGAGTTTGTATTCTATGTCATTTTTAAAGTAAACTCTGAGTCTATTATAACTTGGTTGGGAAGACTGGAGCCGAACCACATTTGAGAAAGGAAGATTTTGAGTTGAGGTTGGAATATGTGGAGCTTGAAAGGAGTGTGTGGAAATGGTGAGCAGGGTGAGGTGAGAATTTTTGTTACTTCGATGATGAAATAATGAATGTGGATTTGGTAGCCCAGGGAACAATAGAGAAGAGAAGATAATTAAAGACAAAGTTCTTGGAAACCTTGCCTTTAGGCTGAGAACTAATGCTCGGGAGGATCCGTGGAGAGAAACTACAAAGCAAAAAGAGGAAAATCTACAAAGACTGTAGTCAGGTTTCAAGAGCACTTGTAATAAAAATAAAATAACGAATAGTGTCAAATCGAATTCCAAGGCAACTAAGAGGAATGAAAAAAATACCATTTGATTTGTCTATTGTGGTACCATTAATCGTATCCTTAATCCAGACTCTTAATCTCTAGATGCTAGTTATTAGGGAAAAGATGAAATGGACCCGGGAATATTTTAAAATTGAAAGTTAATTTCTAGGACAAGAGGAGTTATATAAAGCAGAAGTCTTCAAATTTTGATGACAGATACTTATCAATTAATAAAAACAGAGCCCACTGCTCATATAACAGAACTATCTATTATAAATTATACACACTCATTATTCTAATATAAGTATATTATAAAGCACATAGTATAATTAAAATTTTAAATGATTAAAGTAGAAATACCTAAAATATTTAAAATAATTATATTTCGGCTGATATCATGACATTATAAACATGTTTACCTTCAGTAAGAAAAAGCAGAGGAGGGGATAAAGAACATAATCTCGAACAGTCTTCTATGTTACCGTGGAAATTTAATTAACTGGTAAGAGAAAGCTTGCTGAAAAGTCAGCCTAGGAATTTTGCTTTCTTCAAAGGTTTGCTCAAAGTTTACAAGCCTCCATTCTCTCTAATTGGAAATTTTTAGTCGAAATACAAATATAAAGCACTTTATTTCTAAAGGGAAGAAAAAAACGTGTTATTATTCATATTATGTTGATCAAAACATCCACTATTTATCTCTGATGAGAAATGAGATTTCTAAAGTGAATTCGTATCCTAGGAGGGAGAAAGTCCCCTCCCAATGCTCTCTCCTCCCCAGCATGCCCATCAGGCCTGAAGGACAAAGGAATGAGTATCACTGCAGACGCTTTGGAGGCCCCTGATCTTCCTTCCTGAAGACGCAGTAAGATAGGAGCACTGCAACTTCTGTGTATCAGTCATTTCCAGATAGCATCATAATCATTTCACTGAAGCAATTTGCCATTAGGATTAGTTTATTTTTACGTAGGTTATTAAATAATCTTTTCAAGACATACTCAGTCTTCTTAAAAAAGTTTTTCATTTGCAATGTGCAGCACACACACCACCTGGGAAACATAGCATGTCACTAAGTAATAGTTTTTACCTGAAGAATTTATTATTAGACCCAGCTGGGTAGCTCAGTGGATTGAGTGCGGGCTGGGAACCAGAGGGTCCCGGTTTGATTCCCAGTCAGGGCACATGCCTGGGTTGCAGGCCAGGTCCCCAGTGAGGGCCATGTGAGAGGCAACCATACATTGCTCTTTCTCCCTCCCTTCTCTCTCTGAAAATAAATAAATAAAATCTTAAAAAAAAAAGAATTTATTATTAGCTTTTCTTTACTCTTAGTTAATTCTCAGGGTACTACCTTTTTATACTCTGCCAGGTAATACACAGGTGAAGAGAAATGCATTGCTTCTTCCCATCTTGTCTAACTGTATTTTATTTTTTCAACGTGTTTCTGAGAAATTTGTTTCATAACAAACCCATCATGTAATTTTAGGTCGGAAAATTACATGAATTTTAAAAATCAAATTTTGAAGGAATGTTGGGATCTTGATTCAAAGATTAAATACATAATTTACTAAGGGAGGCGAAAGACAGGAAGACAAACTGAGCAGTGAAATGTGCCTAATGTTAATCCTTAATTCAAAAGGATGCTGCGGTGGCTTTGATTCAACAGTTCTGTTAATCTGCCTTATTTTGAAAAGTGAAGCGCATTTAGCTCTATTTTGTAGGGACTGCAGGATTCAGCGTTAATTAATTACTGATTACACCATATTCTGAAGAAACAAACACTCATTAAGTATCAAGCTGTAGGCAAGGTTCTATCAAACGCACAAAGACTTGGTTCTCCAGTTTCCTCATTGTGACAGAATACATTCTAAATAGACTTGGATGGCATTACAGGTCTTTATGAGCTTTCTTAGGCTAATTAGTTCAGACTTAATTTTGCCTTTCTCACTTCTTACCCCCCACCTCATTATTCACATTTTATGCTCTAAGAATACTCAATTACTTGAAGTTCCCAGAAAATGCTCTATTTCCACATGTCTTTGTGCCTTCGTGTGTACTGCTCTTTCTGTGCAGAATGATGTCCATCCCAGGAGTCAGCCTGGACTGGTTCCCTTCACTTACACATGCCTACACTGACGCGCTCCTTCCTCTGAGAAGCTGAGAAAACTTCTGAGGTCTACAATGTCGGGCAAAGTCCACACTACGCTTGTTCACTCTACTCTTAAATGAGTCATGTGCATCTGCCCCATATATCATTAAACATTAAACTCTTCAAGAAGCTTGAATTTTATCAAGGATACGATCTCAAAGATATGAACTTGAACTCTTTGTTCATATACAGAAGATGCTCAACATCTTTTCTGAATACATGCACATAATGAATTTATTGAATGCATTTATTTAAAAAACAAAAGCAAGTTATACAATTAAGTTAACATCATGTATTAAATATTGAACATGAAAGGACATTTCAAAAAAGTTTGACCGAGAAACTGCTATGTACTGGAAAAATTGTTAGGGACTGACAATCTAAAGCTAGTGACACATGGTGCTTGTCCTTCGGGCGCTCGACACCAGAGACACAGGCAGGGCTATGAAGAGAAAAACAGAACAATCTGGTGAGTCCTACTGAGGGCTGAAGACTTTTATGTACTTTGTGAGGCCAGACAGCGGTCCTGCCCACAAGATAAAAGGAGGTTTCATTAAACAGGTGAAATTTGAACTGGTCTTGAAGTTCTGGTAAGAGGAGAGAGGAAAGACTAATTTAGAACCATAATATGCACATACAAAGAGTAGTGAAAATGCAGTTTCAGAGAACAGGGAGAAAATCAGTGTAGTGGGATAGGAAATATACATATAGGGTTAATTGAATGGTAGGAGAGAAATCTGGAGTTGCAAATATGTTTTATATTTTACATATGGGAGGTCAGGAGAATTTTATGTTTTACGTATGGAGAGGGTTAACAAACACAAATGGCCTAATCACATTGACCAACTGCCCTACCATGTCCTCCGGTACTTCCTCACTAGCTCAATCCAACACTTGAAAACTCTTCCACCTTTCCTTTCAGCTGAGTTTAACATCTCTCTTCTATGGCAATAGTGCTGACACCTATTGCAACAGGGCTGAATGGGGTCCTCCTTGAAGTTTTTTAATCACTGCCCAATTCAAGAAGAAAATGCTAAGAATACAATTTATCAGTGGTAATATAGGAGTTACGTAACTCTTATTTCTCATTCTTCCACATTGCAGGAACAAATTTAGACTATTTCTCCTGTTCTCCTTATGTTTGACCAGTTCTGGCCAATGAGTTGTGAACAGAAGTGAGGAATGGCATATATGACGCAAAACATTTTTTCCAGTTTTATTGAGACATAATTGACTATAATGTTGTATTAGTTTAAGGTGTGCAATATAATCATTCCATATATAGAGAGATGATTACCATAGTAAGTTTAGTTAACACCCATTACCTCATAGTTAGTAATTTTTTTTTTTTCTTGTGATGAGAACTTTTAAGATTTACTCTTAGGTAACTTTCAAATATGCGATGCAGTATTTAATGGTACATGCAAGCCTCCTTTTCCCTGCTTCTATCTTCCCTCTGCCATGGTAACATTTGTGATGCTTGTTCCCTCAGACTGGCCAGGAGACTACAATTAGCAGGGATCCTTCCTCCTCCAGGGTATTCTGGTTTGAGAAAGAAGTTAAGTCTTTGTTCTTCTGAGTCAGTAAGGCTTTTGTGATGTTAGTTACCTCATGGTAACCTAGTCTATCCTAAATGAATGGTATTCAATTGTAAAACTTAATTTAAAACATGGAAAATATTTTATTTACCAGAAATCACTAAATATAGATTTAGAGAGAGAGAGAGAGAAAACATCAATCAGTTGTGTCCCATATATGGCCCTACTGTGGATTGAACCCTTAACCTAGGTTTGTGCCCTGATAGGGAATTGAACCCACAGTCTTTTGGTGTATGGGTCAATGACCAACCAGCTGAGCCACGTGGCCAGGGCAGAAATCACTATATAAATACTTGCTTTTACAATCTTCATTACTGCCAAGTGTTAAAACATTGCAAATTAAAGTTTAATAAGAAAAACCTAGAAATATTAAAATATTAAAATAGATATCCAAAACAATTGGGAAACTTAAATCTGAAAATTATTTTTAGTATAGTAAGTTAAAAAAATTGAGTTTTTTTAGAGATGATGTTCTTAGAGATTTAAACTACTGTAGCATTTGTAATATTAATTTTTACCTGTATTTAAATTGAGTCCATCAATTTCAAATCAAAGTTACTATTTTTCATTATCTTATATATGTATTCTTAACCTTTTTTTTTTTTTTAACAGAAAAAGTCTCTGGTAACAAAAACCATTCAAAAGTTACTCTAAATTGTGATGATAATTTTTTTTAGTGGTTGATAATTTATCATTACAAAATAAATTTTATTGGTGTTTAACTCAACAGTTCATTGTGTGCTTTTAAAAATGAAAGTGAAGTAAGTAGGGTGTCTGGTACACAACAGGACTCAAAGATGCTCTTCTCTTTAATTATAGTACAATTGCTATCAATGAATCTATTTAAGATGAACTAAAAACCAACTTCAGATGACTAATGCATTGACAAGAAACTTAATGCTTGTTTATAGTTTGCTAAGAAATGGTCAGATTAAATTTTGGGCTATACAGAGGATGGATTTCCAAAATATCAGGGCCTCAGAAGCTGCTCTATGAGCAGATCAATTATTTTCCCATTTAGAAGCACTTTCAGGACCGTTGGAGAAGACTTGCACGTAATGAGTCTTCAGGAGGAAGACATTAATGATGGTGTGAGCATCCTACAATCCGAAGGACTTGTCTGCAAGTATTTGAATTTTATCCCTCAAGCAGCCAAACAATGGATGAGCAGTCATTCCTACTGCACTGTGATTGTTGCTCTCTCTGTGTGGATGTCTTGATTTTCATTAACTTTCAGGGTCATCCAGTTTTGAAATTGGGAGGGAGTGAAAGGACCGACTCCTCCCGCCCAGTGACACAGTTAGTGTCTCCCTTTGTTTCCTAATTGCATCCAATCCTAAATGTCACCAAACAGCTATTAAGTAGCAAGTCCTGTGCTCAAAACTCAATGATGCATGACACTTCTGATTAGGTGCATTTTTTTTTCCTGAAAGGGTGATTATGCTTAGAAGGAGTATCTCATTACCTTTAATCGGAGTCCAGTTTATGCAACCATAACCTGAAGCCATCAGGTATGTAACTGAACCTTCACATAAATCTCCCAGCACTTGTGGGTTATCTAGGTGAGCCATCTCTCTGATTGAAAGGCACTATTCCAAGTTATGTGTCAGAGCTTATTGAAACTCTCATCAATTTTATTGTTGAAATTTTAAAAAGGCTCTACTATTTTAATGTATGATTTATATTACCCTTCACTTGAAACAAAGCAGTGTTCTCTGCAGTTCCCAAGCAACACATCTTTTTCAATTACTATTTAGCATTGAATTCTGCCCCTAGATTCCTAATGCACTTCCTTTATTCACTGTGTGTATATTTAGAGTCTTGCAGAAGAATAAAACTACTGCATTGCTTTGGCCAGCTCCACCACACGTCATGTGTAAATTTTCTGTAAACAAGATAAATATATTAGGATATTCAAAACTGAATTATACCAGTTGAACTTACCTTCAGCAATGGAATAATCCAATTTAGTTGAAACTCTATTCGAAAAAGATTTTTACCGATTGGAGTTTTCATCTTGTTTAGGAAGAAAATAGAGTAAAAATTCTAAACTCTGATACTATATTCCCTCTTAACTTATAAATTGTCTAAGAAAAGATTACAACTACATAGAAGAAATGAAGATTGATTAAAATGGGCTAAAAATATAATGATGATGATAATGGTGATAGATACACATACATGCCTATCACATGCTTGGCCTTTATCTATACTTTTAATATATGTTAGATCTATGATGCTCACATTAATGCTTAGATTGCTAGGTAAGTTAGCTACTTGCATTAGTCTTACTTTATAAATGAGGAAACCAAGATAGAAGGCATGCATATAATATGTCCAAGGTCAAAAATTTAATGAGTGACAAAGGCAGAATTTGAAAAAAAAAAGATAATCTGAGACTTGGAACAATTAAATCATCAACAGATGTTTCAAAGTTAATTAATTGACAGTTTATAATCCTAGTTAAAGTTAAATGATTTACAAAAGAAATTACCAAAGAGTTTTAGTACATCCAAAGTGAGTTCTGAGTTTTATGGCAAAAGTTGTGCAGCAATTGTTCTCTTCCAACAGCAATTATGACTTCATGACCAACCTTACTGTGGAAAGCATTGCTCGAAGTAAAATAGAATGAACCTCATTTTATTCCCCATGCAGTGGAGCTCCCTACCTACTGTTTCAAGGCTGCCTTACCACCTCCTACTCTCGAAGATCGACTGCTGGTTTCATGGAGCCAGGCAGTTTCCTCTGGAAGAACAACGAGGGTGTGGAAGGGCTTTACAAAGCAGCCACTATTGCAGACAAGAGATTCCCTGACAGACACAGGAAAAAGCGTTCCTGGGATGGGGTCTTTCTCTCTCCGTGGATCACTCTGTACACCTGTATGTTACTGCTATTTTCCAGGCCAGAGGGAAAATCAAGCTTAGGAAATACATCAGTTCATCATGGAGTATATGCTACTAATTTGCTTTAACAGATGTGTTTTGGTTTTTCCCATACACAGAGTGTAATTTATAAACTTCTTAGCTTTCTAGGAAGTGTTCTCTTATACATTTTGATAAAGTGTCATTATATAAAAGACAAAAATTGGCTCCTGCAAAAAAAAAAAATAAAGGCTTGGTAGGTTTTCTTGGGTAGTAGACAGAATTTGTACGTGATAAAATGAGAATGTGCATGAGATTTCACAGTTTTGATGTAATTTTCCAACACAACAAAGTAAACTGCCTAGCAACACATACATAGCCAAATAAAAGAAGTTTACCATGGATATATAAAAATAGCCTCGAGTGGCTAAATATTTTATGTGTATTAGGGTTTGATTAGGGTTTGAATAGGTATGCTATGCTCCACTGTTCCAAAGTTTAAAATAAATGGACAATTCTCAATTTTTACCTTTGGTGCCATAAAGCAAAGGATGTGAAAGGGCTCAAGCTCACCCCTAGTTCTAAATGGAGGAATGTGCTATTCAATTTTTTTTCTTTTTCTAAACAGTCATGATTACTTACTATAAGTTTATTACTCAACATGCACTAAACAAAATTCAAGAGAAAGAATTTCAATGATCAGGTACACCTATCCATATGTTTCAGCGAGCATGTCTCCTTGAAGGCATAACGGTTTTGTAACAGAAATATCAAGGCCCCCAAAATGGGGATAACCCCCACTAACAGGGCCGAGGGGAAGGGGAAGCAGAGCAGGGCTATGGAGAATTACTCTTCATAGCTAAAGAACTTGGCCAGTGTTTTAGTAATGCTAACAGCTGTGCCTGCCTTGCTCAGAGCCAGGGAGATGGGCATGATTTTGACTTGTGAGGTAGCCGGAGGGGCTTGATGCACCTGCCTGAGAGCAGGAAGGTGGTTCTCCTACCTCACAGGGCCACACTTACCTAGACTGACAATGGCAGCCAAGAAAGGCAAAAGAGACCAAAATATAGGCAGGTGTAACTCTTTGTGGGAAGAGTCGGAAAGGGGGTTGCAGAGGAAGATCCCTGCGGGATTTAAATTCACACATGGGGCAGCCTTGCTCTCTTGACCATGTGGCTTGGGAGAGGAGAGGGGGTCATGGTCATGTGGTTTGAAAAGATGTAGAAAGACCCCCACAGGCCCATTTTGAGGAGGGGCCATGCAGTTTTGGATTAAAAGCGAGAGCCTAGCTGACTATGGACAGCTGGGAGAAGCCAGAATACAGATGGGAACCTGCCTAGCCAAGTTACAGACTTCTATTTCTTTTCCTGAGAGATGGTAACTCCGACTGGCCTGGTATGGCAAGGGGAGGCAGGGCTGTGTGTTTATGGGTGATTTTTTGTTTCTAAAGGGAGTGGGCTTTAATGGCAGAATCCTGCCATTATTCTAAATCCATCTGACTTTTAAATAAATAGTTCCTTTCACTTTCATAAGACTTTGGCATTGGGGGTCACTTTTTTTGGTGGCGGACCATAGAACCCAGGGCGGTTCTGTTTCAGTTTAAGTAATCTTTTCATTTTGGCTCATGAAAAATCTTTGTGCCAATCTCCGTGCCTGGTACAGAGTGAACAGAGCACCTAATAGAATGTTGTTAACTAAGGAAAAGGATTCCTAGTGTTATACTGGTCCAGCCAACCAGTGCAGTCTGGCTTCATGGCAGTAGCATAGAGAAAGAGGATCAGACACTAGTTACTGTTCTGTCACTGTGACTCAGACACAAGGCCACCCCTTCAATGAGAAGGGCAGACAGGTGGGAACTTCTGTGAGGTTTGTAGAGGGCTGGAGCGAGGGAGGAGAGGGAAGTTGGAGGAAAGCAGGAGAAACAAAAGCAAGAGCATCGGTAACAGTCTTTATGAAAACAATTATTCTCAGTTTGCTTGACTTTCCCATTTGCATCTTAAATCCATTCTCTCTGTTATATAGCCATACTCATAAAGAATGTAATTTTTCTATTCATCTGTATATTTTTTTAATCCTTCTTTACTCCCTCCTTAGGATCTGTATGTCGTGTTGACATGAAAATAGTCCAAATTGGTAAAGAATTTTTATGTTTATTTGAACCAAACTGATGACATATGTTGGGGAGCAATACCTAAAATGCCCTCAAGAATAACAGTTTTGCAGTTTCTTTTATTCATTTGAAATTAAGGAGGGGATGTAATTAAGATTACGTGAAGGCAGGAGGAAGTAAGGCAGGGCTCTGATTACAGGATAGTTAAGATTATGTGCTCTCGTGCTTTAGAAGGAGGGTCTGAAAGGGACATTTCAAAGGTGTGTTAGCCAAGATGCACAGAAACAATGAGCAGGGCAAGGCGAAGATAAAAGCCTTTTCCTAGAGAAATTATACGCCAGTGGTATAACCACCCACCAGGACCTGTCCAGTTAGGAATTTATGATCGGATCACCCAGTGAGGTTATTTTCCATAGAATTCCTCCTGCTTTCTTTGTCCAGAACATGAGAAACTGTGACTTGCGCCTCCCTGGATCTTTAAACTTTCTCTTTGGTGCATCTTCCAATTATCATTTAAATATAATGCGGTAGTGCCCTGGCTGGTGTAGCTCAGTGGATTGAGTGTGGGCTGGGAACCAAAGGGTCCCGGTTCGATTCCCAGTCAGGGCACATGTCTGGGTTGCAGGCCAGGTCCCCAGTGAGGGCCATGTAAGAGGCAACCATACATTGCTGTTTCTCTCTCTCTCTGTCTCCTTCCCTTCCCCTATCTCTACATAAATATATATATTATATAATATATATAATATATATTATATAAATATATTATATAATATATATATATATAATGCGGTAGTCTTCATAAAGAAATTGTTCCCAAGGCCCAAGCCCTCTTTTCAGCTACTCTTCCTTACTTCTTCTCTTCCCACATACTCCATGACTCAATTTATTTATAGGTCATGAAAGTGAATGCCGCTGTCCCTGTTCCAGTCACCGATGACTTCAGCCATGCACAGTCAGAAATCTGTTTCTGTTCACTGCTCCCTCCATTATTAAACAGCCTGGTTTCTAAGTTCCTGCACTTTTCATTGCTTGTTTACCTCTCTCTGATCATTCCTTCTCTGCTACCCTTCCTGACATTAAACAGAAAGCCACAGGCCCCAAACAACATGCCTTGTGGTAAATCCCACAATGCCAACCAAGATTTGATACCTGACTTCCATGCTGTTCAACCTTCTTAGAAATACAATCTTCACCTGTTTGGAACTTTCTGGTCATTACCTGTGAAGTATTCCATCAAGTGACCCCCCACTCCACCTCCCCCTCCCTTTCATAGAAAGACGAGGCAGTCTGCATAATATACACCCTCATCACGCCCTTTTCCACAAATGATGTCCTGGTTTAAGAATAATCCTTGCTTTTGTTAATAGCTTCCTTGTCCCGCCCTTCTTCCTATAAAAACCTTCCATTTTGCACAACTTCTCCCAGGATCCGTTCCAGTGCTGGGTGGGATGCTGTTGGGTGCCTCAGCTGCGTACTAAAGTCAATTAGATCTCCAAATTTACTCAGCTGAATATTGTTCTTTAACACTGGTTTCTCCATCTCTGCTAAAACTTTAAATATATTTGTCCTGTATACTCTTTTCTTTTCAAACTGTACTGTCCTTATAGGAAGTGTCTTCTCCTCCCATAGAATATATTGAAAGGTACCAGAACACACTATCTCCAAATATGCCAGTTTGAGTATTCATTATTTTGAGTTGTAGGCACTTGAAAAATAGCAAATGTAAGGAGAAACTTTTTTCTGAACATCCCTTATCTGCCTAAAGTTAAATCATCCAAAAGAAACTCAGCTGTTATAGATCTCTTTCAGGAGAGTGAGATTTGTCAACCAAAAAGATTGACTCATCACTGGAGAGGAGACTGGAAGTCAGCACCACACCCAGACAAACGATCATACTTCCCACCTACTGTCCTAAGGGCCCATTCATCTTCCCTAAAAAACAATTTTCTCTTCAGTAAAAAAGTCTGCATTTCCCCCTCAATTTTCCCTATTAGGATGATATTTAATCCTGAATTCTGAAGCTACCTCTTTGAGTTACTTATTTTCCTCTAGATTTATCCCATGTATACATGAAATATATGTGTTAATAAACTCTATTTGTTTTTCTCTTATTTTTTTCTTTTTATTGAATTTATTGAGGTGACACTCATTAACAAAATTATGCAGGTTTCAGGTGCACAATTCTATAATACATCATCTGTCCACTGTATTTTGTGTTCATCACCTGTATTTTTTCTCTGGTTAATGTGTTTTCTTTTTTTTTTTTTTTTAATTACTGGGATCAAAGTCCAAAACTCAGAAGGGTAGAAGAAAATTTATTTTTCCTCCTCTACCTTGCCCACAAACTCAAAATGTGTAACTATAGGTGAAATCTCATTACTGAGTTTTATGCACGTATATCAAACTATCTATTTAATATCTTCACTTGGGTAACTGTCGTGCATCTCACACATAGTATGTCCAGATTTTAAAACTTGATCACCCTCTTTGATTTCCTTCCCTCCCCATCTATTCTCCCTTCAATATTTTCCTTTTTCCACTTACATAGCCTCATGACTCTGTACTGTTCTTGTTATCCTTGATAACTGAGTCCTTCTCATATCTAGGCAGTCAGTGAGTGCTACTCTTTTGCTGATCATACTTCAAATGTGGCCGCTTCTTTCCCTCTCCATTACAGTCAGGACGAGTTGACAATGCTGCTGCCCATGGACAACAATGATATCTGCGTTTGTCTTTCCACCTCTTCTCTTACTTTGCTTTAACCCATTGTCTGTAGAGAAGCTAGAATAATCTTCATTTGCAAAAAAATCCTGCCAACGCGATCATGCCGATTCTCTCCTCAATACGCTTTGACATCCCATTGGTTTTAGGAGAGCATTCAAAATCCTGTTGCATTCACTGTGGCCTAGCTCTTCAGGTTTATTTTAATGAACTCTTACAACTCTCTGTGTTTCACCCTCCATTTCTGTACTTAAAATGAACCCCCACCTTCCCTCCTCAAAACACGGCTTCTCCATATCCCTCTCTCAAAAATCTTCCCCCTTTCCTTTTAGCCTTGGAATTTTTGAACCGCCTTTCAGATCTGAGATTACATGCTACCACTCTGAAATCTGCCCTGGCTCCCCAGGCTACTTTGGGGGTTTCCTGTTAGAACATTTTGCCTTTTCTTTCTGTAACTTGGAACACTTTGATGAAATGATTTATATAATTATATCTTGAATATAGGTATGACTTATCAGTGATGAATTCCATTGAGCCAAGGACCTTGTCTTTTTCATCACTTTTTCCTCAGCATCATTTCTGCCATACCATAGATACTAAATATAATTCTATGAAATGAATATTGAATAAAGTATGCAGTCCTGTTACTTAAATAGTTTATTTCTTTAGCCATCCCTCAGCTTTAGCAGAATTTGAAGAATTCAGCAGAAATCAGATAAATCAACTATAAAGTTTAATGAAGTTCTTTTTCTGATCATCAATTTCCTGTTATTTCATGTTCCACAGCTTTAAAGAATTAATATCGGATAGGTTACTAGACTGGTGACACTTCCAATTATTTAGTACACCAAATATCCTACAAGATATTGTTTTGAACTTGGAAACTTAGATAAGATTAGCAAGAATTGCTTATAATTTTATTTTGAGAATGTATATTTCATATGTCCTAGACCTACAATTATAATATTTCAACAGCAGAGATTTAAATGAATCATTTAAAGTTTGTCTATTACTAGTGTAAAGGCGAAATATGCATTAATTTATTGCATACTTTATTAGCATGAATGAGGTGACCTATAAAAAATAACAGGGTAAAACATTTTCAACATTATTCTTCATTATTTGACTCTAAATTTCCCTCATACCTATTTATAGAGTAATTAATGCAAAACAGATCATTTTAAGAATTTCCACTTTCAAGAAAGTTCATAGTACATTTATCAAATAAACTTTTCCAGAAAATTTCAGGGTACTTTATTTGATATTTGCTCACAAGTTGCAAATGTGATATGCCTTTTGTATTCATGCCTACTACCATAAAAATTTAAAATGCAAAACAGCAGTTAGTCCTTTCAAAAACTTAGATGCATTATATAAAATTTAAACAGCTCATATTAAAAATATAGGATTGGTATCTTGAAATTAAAGGGGATATTATGTAGATTTTTATTAATTTAATGTAACATCTCTCAAACTTAGTTTATATCATAATAAACTAAAAATTCATGATTTATACCTGCTTCATAGTGTGTATGCATGTTTAATTTCTATCTTTACTCAAAATGTCAATAAATTAATTTAGGACTCATTAGCACAATATCAGTTAAACAGAAACAAATAAGAAAAAAATTAGCACACAACAAGGGATAGGAAGACCAGTAGTATCACAGACTTTTTTTTAACTATATTTTATTGATTATGCTGTTAAAGTTGTCCCACTCTTCTCCCCCTTCTTGCCCCCACCCCCTTTCCCCACCCTTTAGTTTTGTCCATAAGTCGTACACATAAGTCCTTCTGCTTCTGCACTTCCTATACTATTCTTAACCTCCCCCTGTCTGTTGTCTACCTCCCATTTATGCTACCTGTTCTGTGCCCCATTCCCACCCTCTCCCCCTACCACTCCCCTGTTGATATTCTGCCATGCCTTATATAACTCCCTTTAACATTTCATACAATAAAGGCTGGGTGGTGATGAACTTCTTGAACTTGACCTTATCTGAGAAGCACTCACAGACTTTTACTGTTGCAAACTACTCTGGAGTATTAGGCTCCTGAATGTAAAACATTCAGATAGATCAAATAGGTAAAATAGATCAAAATGGATCAAAGTAGATCAAATAGATCAAAAGCACTCACATTGAATCACAGTATTCCTGACATGCATAACAATATGGCTCTTTGAAGATATTTATCAACCACGACTTGTTAAAATTGTGGACTGAATGGCAACATGTATTACAAGTATATGTTTATACTCAGAGAGGCAAGAAATGATAGAGCCATAATGGAGTGTAGAGATTAGAAATCAATGTTTAAAAAGATATCTTACCCATGTAACTTGTTTGTCTAAATCAATCTGTTCCTTCCCATATAGAGGGGCATTGACAAATGCAATATTCTTCTGGGTGGGGTTGGAGCACTTTGCTCCATTCATACAGCTATGATAATAGTACCATCTGCTTTTAGTTAGAGATTGTTTAAGTGTGGCTTAAGTATTTACATGACAGATAAGTAACTTAAAATGAAATGATTCAGTTATATTCAAAATCTTATAGAAAAGATGAAGTCTTACCAATTTGTAGTAAAAGGTTCACATAAAATGACTGCATTTTCCTGATTTCATTCAGTGTTTCTTCTCATAGGCACCCGATATTCATATGACATGATGCACACAGAAAGCAGGGCAGCATGGAAGAATGATTCCTAAATGTGACTCCTGCTTTCAAAAGTATGAGCTCACTTCACAGGATTAGTCATTCAACATCTGAGATAGTTAGGTCTACCTTGAAGGTCAGTTATAAAGATGGAAGATAAAATAAATAGACCTACCATGTTTGACTATAATAGACACAAAATAAATGGTGTATGTTGTTATGATATACTCAAAACATTCCTATATCTGTATCTTAAGAATATATTTTTTATCCTCAAACATGGCAGAGAATTAACTGAAGAACAAGAACAGAAATATTGGGAAATTATGAAAGAACAGAGAATCTTCTTTAAATGAGAAAGTGAAGTAGTAGTGTTACTGAACCAAAGTAGTGTTCAATTGCCTGGCACGTCTAGAGATGGAGGCTAGTGAGAAAGGAGAAAGCTTTTTACTTGGATGCTGAATGATATGAGAGAGTGAGCAACTCTCCATCTCAAAGCCCATCTCCTCCACAAAACCCAGCTGTCCTCAGCAAGACCAAAACAAAAGGTAGCGCCCAGAATACCTGCTCCATTTTAAATTACCATCCATTGGAGCCCAAGGTGGGTAAGTGGTCATCCAGGTAGTTTAGCTTGTTCCCAGCTGCTGTCCAACTTCAGGCTCCCTCCTGGAGGCTGTGTGTGGAGCTAGCACCACCATTGGCCATGTGACTTCTTAGGTCATGAGGTCCCATGCTCTCAGGCCTGAGAACATGTGAATCTCGGTGGATGCTCCCCCAGGCTAGCCAGAGAAAGAGAGGCTCCCTCCTGCAGGACATAGGCCATCTGACTGTTAAGGTCACACGGCATATAGAGCGGACAGGCCAGGTCGTCCTCTGAGTGCAGCTTGTGAGCAGCAGCTACAAGCAAGAGAGCTTTCTTTGTTCCCCTGGGCTTATCTTAGTTTCAGGAATGGGACGAACCTGGTACTTTCTCAGAATGATCAGCTAACTTCCTAAACTTTCATGTGCTTTGGGTGGGTCTGGGTCCCAACCAATCCTTTCCCCCCCACAGGCTAGACTCGCAGGCCTCTTTGGTCTAGTATCTCCTTCTGTGGCCATTTTAACTTCTGTTGCGTATGTGTGTGCCCTCTCCTTGTCCCACCTTCAATCTGGTGTCAGAAGTGTGTAGGAGGGCTTCTTGCATCTTATCAAATTATCTTGCTAGCCTTGTACATGCTCACTGTAAGGACTTCCTCCTGCCACCGTCTTGCCTGGGGGCAGGGGGTATGTTCTTGGTTAAACACGGAAGTGCTATGGAACTCAATGTCCTTGCCATGGCCCCAGGAAGTTCGTGAAGATATTGTCTGACAGCACACCGTGCCCTCAGTGCCCCCAGGGGCACACCTCAGTGCTGAAGGGGCTCCCAGGATCCAACTCCACGGTCTTGTTCTGTCTTCTCTGGCAACCACTCCTATTCCTCCCATCCCCTCAGCCCACTCCCAGTGGTCTGGACAGGCCTGTCTATTGGTAAGAGTAGAAAGAAAGAAAAATAATTAATAAAAATATATTTAAATAGTTCCAATTTTGTGCTGGACACTTCACATATTCTATATTATACAATTCCTTATTTTTTTTAAGATTTTATTTATTTATATTTAGAGAGAAGGGAAGGGAGGGAGAAAAAGGAAGAGAAACAGCAATGTATGGTTGCCTCTCACATGGCCCTCACTGGGGACCTGGCCTGCAACCCAGGCATGTCCCCCAACTGGGAATCGAACCAGGACCACTTGGTTCCCAGCCCGCGCTCAATCCACTGAGCTACACCAGCCAGGCTATGTTATATAATACCTTTTTTTAAAAAATCCCTTAAAGCAGATATTTTAAACTGCAGGTCTCTCAAGAGGGTACCGAGGCTCCAAGATGCCAGCATAATTTTCCTGTTGACGCCGAAGCCTGGGTTTGTTCATGCTGCCTCATAGGTCGGGCTCCAGGGTCTCAGCAAATGTAGGTCACGATTCAAGAAAGGCATTTACTAGGGAAAGCCTAGGTCTGTCTTCTAGCAAAGGGCAGAGGACAGCTTCCAAGTAGAGGAAGTCTGGGTCTATAGTGCACAGGGGAGCTTGTCTAAAGCTACATGAAACTGAGTGCAATATGACTTCCTGCTCAAATCTTTAGTGGGGCCCAAGATGCGAATGGTGTTCTGGTAATATTCTGATGGTTGTTCTGGATGGGTGCTGGTACACGCATGTGGTAACTTCCAGATATATCAATCTGTATGCCTTTAATTTTTGTGTATTTCTATACACATGAGTACATATATTTCATACATGAATGTATATATAAGTTTACATGCATGTACATATATTTGCTTTAGTGTCCAGTGTGCATTTGTAACAAAGGAATCAGGGCACAGCCTGTATAGGGTCAGATAGAGCTCAAACAAATCACTTTTAAGGTTTGACTTGAAAAATAGAAGAATCCAGCCAGAGTTATATGGCAATTTAAAAAAAAAAAGGTGTACCAAATATCATAGAGGATAAGGAATATTTACAAATGGACACAGAGATTGGGAGACTGGCCAGAGAATCACTAGAGTAACCTGGGCAAAACAAGCTGACCCTTACAAATAGTTTTTGAGTGCAATAAGAACATTTTCTAAAAATATACAAAGTCAATAACTTTTACAGGGAAGCAAATGTTAAAAATCTCACGTCCTCTGTTAAAATTAGTCATGACCCAACTCTTTGCAGGGGTACAAAGTATTCTTTATGATTAGAATAGTTAATGGGAGGTATTGCTGTGAGGAAAGTTTTTAATTGGCTGTTTCCCTACATTCTGTGAAATGTACTAAGAACTTGCTCCTTAGCAGCAAAATTGACATTTTGCAACACATATGGAGCCTTTATTATAATGAGACATGGGGACTTTTTCATGGATAGAGCAAAGCAGCCTGTTGCAGATTTATATTCAATGTTCTAAATAATTAAATGAGAACAGAATTTTGAAAGTTAGCTCAAGAACTTGTCCACCCAGAGAATCTATGATCTATGTCATTTTGGTAATTTCAGCTAACTTCTTATTAGTGTCAAATCATGATCTTAAATTGTATAATTGTTCACTTGTTGATTTTCTATCCCCTAGTGGAATTGAATTTCCATTAAGAATGTGGTTTTCTCTGTGCTGTTGACTGTTGTATCTGTAGTATTCTGCACAGATTAGTGGCTCCATAAAATTTTTCTGAATGATGAATTAAAATAACTTGTTCTCATCCTCATCTTATGCAACTTTGAAGTACTTTGTAAGGTTAACAAACTTCATTAAACCAACATTCAAAACTATATCGCCACCTTTTATTCTGAAAGTACTTCAGTCTTCTGTCTTCCTTCATATGCTTCTTAGTCTTCTTTTTAAATTTTCATTTGCTGGTGATTCCTTTTCTCTGTTTGATTCTGGGCAACCACATTCATTCATAGAGAGGCAGAAAACACTAGCAGTAAAAGAAGGCAGACATCAAAATCAGATCCTAGGCCAATTATGCTCTATAAGCCTCAGTTTCCTCATATACAAGTTGGTGTCCTAATATTTTTCACTCTGTAGTATTATTCTGAACACCAGATGCAATAAGATTTGTAAATTATAGCTACTGAACCTTACTACACCTTTTAATTTTAATTCTGCAAATGATTAAATCAGTAACTATGTAACACCTTTAAACTGTGTTTCAGATCTACATTTGCAACTTTCTGATGGGCATCAATACAGAGATATCATTTGAAAACTTTCTATTCAACTTGTCTAACACCAAGCTTATTAGTTTTTCTCCTAATGCAGATACTTTGGGATATTTTTGGCTCAATGCTCTTTTCTCATCTTCAAAGTCCAATCAATAAGTTGTCAGTAATTCCTTTAAAATTATCTAATTATCTTTTACATCCCCAATTTTTTTTTTCATTTCTAGTGCTACCTTGATGGCACAAAATCTGTGTAAGTGCCTATTACAGAAGACTTCAGATACTACATGCATTCCTCCTTCATGATGCAGTTACTTCACCATTCCGAAGCCAGAACACTTCTTCTCAAACACAAACATATTTACAAAATTTTGCTTTCTCATTTTGCTTAGCAAATATGAGGTGTCAGGGACACCATTCCAGGGAGATCCAGAAGTTTCAATGTGTTTTAGTGCAGTCCTGACCTTCTAATGTATAGGATGCTTTCCTTCCCGAAGAAGGATGCTACAGATACCGGTACAGGCGCCCTAGG
The DNA here is from genome assembly GCA_004026765.1 of Micronycteris hirsuta. NCBI lineage: Eukaryota > Metazoa > Chordata > Mammalia > Chiroptera > Phyllostomidae > Micronycteris > Micronycteris hirsuta. The sequence goes on from PVJI01008412.1 coordinate 29,733, forward strand.
GTGGCCATGAGGAGTAGCTGCAGATGGTCATGCAAGTCCCATGGCCTGGGTGAGATTCAGGTGACCCCACATTTGATCTCAATATGAAATTCTGAACATAGGACTGTAGAAGGGCTCACACAGATATATTTTGCAAGTTCAACTCACTTATTTCCTTTTGGGTCCTCTTGCTTTTCTGATTGTTTTCCTACCATGTTTTCTGGCTTCCCAGTTTTTATAATGTTACACCCCCAATCCCCAGTCAATTCCAGGGCTTCTGGGTCTGTATATTTTTTACCTTTTCAATGGGTTGGGGAAGATAAGGTGGCAGAAACAAACGGACAAAAAACAAAAATGGTATCTTTTCATTTGGCATCTCGTTAAAATCAGAGTATAATTTTCCCTCTTAACTAAAGGACAGAAAGGACCTTAACTTCAAATTCCTGGGATGTGTGGAAAAATACTTGCTCTATATCTTTCTAATGCATAGAAAATAAACCCAAGCAAAGATGGTTGAATGTCCAAATCCTATTGTACTACAAAAGAGAAATTATTCTTAACCTGGTGTACAATGCCCTTCCTTGTCTCTTCAGTCTCGTCTCACACCATGAACCTTCTTACTGCCTACTGGAGTCACTACTGGACTTGTAATTAGTTTCCCAAACTTGCCAGGCTCTGCCCTGCCCCTGGAATTGCACATGCTGTCCCCATGGTTTGAAACACCCTCCTTTTCGCTTTTACCTCACAGTTAACTCCTACTGTTTCTTCTCAATTTCAGTAATTTCTCTCACCTCCATGATTACAAAGCACAGTTTCACACCTTAAAAATAGTACATTCTTTGGAGCAAGACTTATAGTAAGCTCTCAGTTCAAGTTAACAAAGCCAGAATTAATAAATACTTTAATAAGTTATTTTTATAAGGTCTATGGCCTAAGTTTATAAAACTTTGAGTTTTCTCTTTCCCCCCCAGTATTACTCATCTGCTGCTAAGAATGAGGCCTTCGTGTTTCATGCTGCTAACAAACTCCTTGACTCAGATTTCTTCCCTAGACAGTTTATATTTTATGCTGAATCCAATGTTAAATTCCCAAATCTCAAATAATGTTGTTACTTTCTTGCTAAAAATGCTTCATTGCCTCATCAAATGCATAAGGAATATGTTCAACTATTTTAGTGTCATAAGGTACTTGTGATTGAACTTCATTTTTTTGCATATTTACCAATTTATAGTACTTCTGCAAACTATCTTTTGTGTTAACTACATCATCAAAATATCTCCTTTACCATAGATATGTACCACAGCTTCCCAAGGGCTGAATGAGCAAATACATACAATGGAAGCAGAAAATCCACTGGCCTTTGTATGGGGCAAAAATCAAAGAATTAAAGGGACTGTGAAGGCCAGACTTAGTTTCCCTTCATGCCTCAATGAGAATTGCTCTCCCAGACAAACATATTTTACTTCTTTATGTTTGCTTTTTTCTGTGTTATTGCTATTATTAGTATTTCTCTTAATAGCTGTTCTCTACTGGCTTTTTAAAGTAATATGAATTTATATGAAAACATGTTGCAAATAAATGCAACTGGTTTTATGATTCATCAGTATTGTAACATATAAGCCATATCAGAGAAAGGGAAATTCAATTTCATAACTTTATGCATTGAAACAATAACATTAAAATGAGAATAATTGGGAATTTTCTTTATTGGGACAACTAGATATGACTGAGGAGTTAAAAGAGCTTTTGTAATATTTAATTGAATGCAGACTGTGTACACAGAACACTGTTAAGCCCTAAAAAAATAATGTAAAGGTGATTAAAAAGAAATACTGTCTTCAGGAAGCTTAGTTTCCCATAAGGAACACGAGCAGGGACATATTCCATTTAACACAAGGCACATAGTATAAAGGGCCAGAAGTTCAATAAAAGGTAAGTAATTTGGCACTTCTTTGGAGGCAAAGAGATTAATTTCTACTGAGATGACTAGAACTGACTTAATGGTATAAATGACGTTTGCCCCGAGTCAAAGAAAGAAGAAGATTTCATTAGCCAGAAATGGGGACAGAGGCCATTCCAGGCTGAGGGAGGAGTGGGAGGGAGAGCACAGGGTGAACAAGAGCAAGGCGCCTTGGGTGAAAGGCAGCTCTGCGGCTGCAGAGCTGTGGCTCAGATCGGTCTCTGTAAGGAAGCGGTTAGTAGTATCAGATGAGGCTCCAAAGGCAGAGTGGGGTCAGGCTGTGAAGTCCTGCTTACCACAAGACGCATTTTTATGAGTCCTGCAAGGGGCAGTATGAAATATCACTTTTCGTTTTGTTTTCTTACTGTTTTAAAATGGACTGAGATTTAATTTCTAGCTACTGTGCTGACTATCTTTCATTGGGAAATACATAAAACTATCTTTGTCCTCATCTCTTATTCTGCACAGTGAGATTATACTTATTAAATTCTGTTTTGTTTTCTGAGCATTTACCGTCTGGCTGACTATCTTCTGGAGCTGGAGGCGCAGCAGTGAAAAAAGGAGAACATTTCCATGCTTACATCAATATTAAATGGTTGAGGAGGAAAAGCAAGTAATAAGGAAACCCATACAGGATTTGCACTGTGGAGATCAACTCTATGAAGGAAACTAGAGTTAGGGAGGAGAGAATGATGGAGCCCACTGTTCTAAATAAAGTGACAAGGGTAGTTTTCACTGAGAAGACAACTGTCAAGTTCCCATGTGGCTTTATAGCAGCCGCCACCAATGTTTTTGGCACCACTGATGGTTTCCTGGAAGCTGGGGGTCAGATGGCAAGAGGGGGAGACAGAAGGCGGAGCTCCCTGGTGAGCTTCACTCCGCTGCAGTGGATGCGGGTGGGGAGAGACAGGAGATGGAGCTCAGGCTAGCTTTGCTTGCTGGGCCAGTTTCTAACAGGCTGGTACCAGTCTGCAGCTGGAGTTAAGGACCCCTGCCTTACAGTATTGGAAGTCCAGGCAAGGAAGACAGCAAGTGCAAATGACCTGAGGTGGGAGTGAGCTGGGCATGTTCACGGAATAGCCAAGAGGGCAGTGTGGCTGGAACACAGTGAAGAAGGGTCAGAGTGAGAAGGATGAGATCAGAGGTCAGGGACCTAGTGCCATAAAGCCATAAAGCCTTGTTGACCATGGAAAGGCCTTGGATTTTATTCTGGGTAATAATAAAAAAAAAAAAACAACACACATTAGTGGTGTTGGGTATAGGTGTGATGAAGTGTTGCTTCCATGTGAATAAGCTTATTCTGGCTGTTTGTGGAGGGTATATAAGCATTACATAAGTAAAAAGTATATGCAATAATGTTATTGGAATAATTGATATGAATGATAGTGATCGCTTGAATAAGGCAGTAGTAGCACAATGGTAAAATGGTTGAATTCCAGATACTTGGAGGGTGACAGTGATGGTATTTGCATATGCATGAAGTGTGAGATCCGTGAAAAAGAGTAGCACAGGATGAACAATGGAAACACCCTGTGGTGAAAATACCCTTTGCTGAAAGGTGCCAGAATATAACTAGAGGAACAGAATCAGGACTTTTGCTTGAGATTCTCTTTATATATGTAAGTGGAGCTTTTCAAAAGGTTAATTGTTATATAATCTTTTGCTCAAGAGAAAGTTGGGGCTGGAGACAAATTAGAAACCATCAGTTCATAGATAGTATTTTAAGCATGGGACTGGATGAAATCAGAGAGCTAGAGAATTGAGAATAAGACTGAATACAAAGATTTTGAGTTTTCTCATGCTTTAGTGTTAAGAGGAGGGTCCAATATTAGCACCTGAGAGGATCTCCAGCAAGGAAAAAAACGGTGACAGAGCAACCTGGAAATACAGTAGAGAAAGTGCATCAAAGAGGAAGAAGTGATTAACCATGTTATGTGCTACTAATTACTCAAGTAAGATGAAAACTCAGACCTTATTATTAGATTCAGCAACATGGAGTTCTTGATGAAGCTAATCAGGACAGTTTGAATGGAAGAGTGGTAATTTGATAGCCAAAAAATCCTTCTTACCAAAATTTCCTGGTACTGTAATTTTTTTAATACTAAAAGATCCAAAATATTTAACAAAACATGTATTTAAACTTTTAAAACATTTAAACACTTCAAAACTTTAAAAGATATAGTGAAAATAAGACTAAGAAAACTTTTAAAAGGCCAAAATAGCACAAACAGAAAACCACAACCAGAACACAATTTTTAAAAAGATAAGCTAGTCATGTAGCAGCCAGTATGCTAACAGATTCTACTGATTTTTGTTTGCCAAGAGCATTACTTGTAACATAAAAAGGAATAGAAGAAAAAACAAATCTAGGTCACACAATTGCATGGAGTTGCATCAGAGACCCTCGCTTTAAGCTGTGAATTCTGCAGAACTGCATCATCCCTGTAAGGGTTATTTGGGAGAAAAAAAAAATTCCACAAAGGGTGAAAAATATGCTTATTTGTCACAGGATTAAATCTGGTGAAAGAGAAAATATAAAAGTTGAGTTTTTGAGACAACAAATTAGAGTTCACACATTCTGAGTACAGAACACACTCTCTGAAAGTTTCTGTTCTCAGTTTTATTCAATATTTAAATGATTCTGGGTGGAACATGTCTTCAGATGTCCAGAAGCAAAAGCAATTTTTTTTCTATAGGAGTCACCTTCATCTGTGGACTCAAAATGATTTCATTAAATTTCCAACGAACATCAAAATATAGATGAAACATATAGGAAAAGAAACAACATAAATAAAAGTGAGCCACAAAAATATGAACAGCATAATAAGAGAGTGATGGAGATGCTGCTCTCTATGAGGGATTTAGGGGAAGTCTGGCTGATGAGGCAGCTTTCCTCCTGGGCTTCAGTCTGCTTGTTTTACTTTGGCCTATTTTCCAATTCATTGATTCTGTCTTCAACTGTATATAAAACTTCCTTTTAAACTCAGATGGAGTTCTCAAATTCGGTTATATTTTGCAGCTTTACAAATATGACTCATTTGATTTTTTCTTTTCTTTTCTAACTTAATCTTTAGTAAATTTTTTCCATTACCAATTAGTCCTCTTATACCACACCCCCCATAGCAATCACCACACTGTTGTCCCTGTCCACGAGTCCTTTTTCCTTTCTGCTAAATCCCTCCACCCCCAACCTCTCCCTGTCCTCACCCAACTAGCTGTCATCTGTTATCTATCCATGAGTTTCTCTCTGTTTTTCTTGTTAGTTCAGTTTGTTCATTAGATTCCACGTATGAGTGAAATCATATGGTATCTGTCTTTCTCTGACTGGCTTATTTCACTTAGTATAATGTTCTCCAGGTCCATCCATACTGTTGCAAAGGGCAAAATTTTCTTCTTTTTTTTTATATGGCTAACAAAAAACTTGTTTTTATAATTCTGTAAAGATCTCTGAAAATAGTGTATATTTTATCTAATTCATGAATAGTTTAATTAATTATTAAAATCAGCGTCTTTTTAAATTAATATTGATTTTTATGTATGCATTTTTGTTTTTTGTTATTTATTTGTATTTATGGGTATTCCAAGTGAATTTTGATTGAATTCTAGATGTGTATGAATTATAGAGAAAATTTAAAGATCTAATTCAGTTCTTCCAAAAACAATTTGTTTTTGCTTTTAGCATGTAGTTAGTAGGAGGGCAAATCTTAGTTCAAGTAGAGTTTAGGTTGATTTGAAGCTAGGCTTATTTATTTCTTATTCACTCTTTTCCAGGCATTTTCAACTAAAATCCCAGAGTATTTACCAGGGTTCTCCTCTTGATAAGCCCTGCAGTCCAGTTGTGTGCTCCCATTCTTGTAAGATTTTCAGAAGATTTTTCAGCTGTTAAACCTCTCCTACTTTTCATTGTAAGGCCAAGCTTCTCAGCCTTGTAACTTCTGGTTAATGTCTAGGAGGCAGGGCTAAAATATCAGGCCTTTCTGTCTTCAAGAGTATTCTGCCTTATAGGCATTTAAAATCCCTTAAGCAATTTTTAAAATACTTCTCTTCTTGTCTTGTGTTTCTTATTCCTTCACTAGGATTTGATCAGAAATAAGCTAGTCTGCCATTTCTACAAAGAATGCCCAGGAATAGAATTTTATTTTTAGGAAGACAAATGGAAATGTAATTTTTTAAATTTTTCAATTACAATTTACATTTAATATTATTCTATATTAGTTTCAGATGTACAGCAAAGTGGTTAAACAATCATGCACTTCACAGAGTGGTCCCCCTGTTACTTCAGGCATCCACCGGGCCCTGTACCTATTTCTCTCAATATCATTGACTGTATTCCCAATGCTATAATCCACATGTCTGTGACTACTTGGCAATGAAAATTTTTATTGTTCAATCCCTTCACCTTTTTTACCCAGCCCCCAACAACCCCTTCCCTCTGACAGCTGTCATTCTGTTCTCTATCTATAAGCCTGCTTCTATTTTGTTTGTTTCTTTTGTTCCTTGGATACCACATATAACCGAAATCATACGGTATTTGCCTTTCTCTGATTGGCTTATTTCATTTAGCATAATACCCTCTAGGTCCATCCACACTGTTGCAAAAATTTTATTCTTGAAGATCCAAGATGGCAGTGAACTAGTGGATGTTACACTCACCTGCTCCCGGGACCAATATGGAATTACAGCTGAAATATCCAAAAATCAACCTGAATAATCAACTGAAGACTAGCTGGAAAGAAGTCTTATAACCAAGAATTTATAGAAGAACCCACACAAGACTCGTAGGAAGGGCAGAGACCTGAAAAGATGGCTCTGCTTTTCACGGGCGGTGGCTGAGATTCCAGAGGGATTCCTCCATTGCAAAGGTTCCCCCTGAAGAACAGGGGTTCTCTAACCCAGGCTGAGCTCCCCAGCCCAGAGCACCAGATCCAGGCACCCACATAACATCTAGCTGTGAAAAGCTGTTGGGACTGTGTTTGCCAGGCAGAGGTGGGAGTCTGCTAGAGACACAGGTGCCCTCCTAAAGGAACAGCCCACAGAATCTCACTGCAGCCTGGGCTCTGGCGGAAGGAAGGCGACGTGGAATGGCATTGTGTGAGGAGAGACTGAGGTCTGTAGCTCTGAGGAGAGAGCTGAGGGGACAGCTGCAGGGATGACTGTGCTGAGTCACTCATTTTGGGGTAGAGTTCTCCTCTCTGGACAGAATCAGCCTGGGGGAAGGCAATACCCCCACCCTCTGGACTCCCCACCTTGCCACTCTGCAGAATTCATACCCTGCTGGGGATCAGCTGCCTGGGTGAAGGTGTAAAGGTCTGGGCTGGCTTGGGGGTAGGTCAGTGACTGAGTGGCGTGGCTTTGAGACAGGGGCCATTCCCCCTACTTTCCTGTGAACCTGACTGCTATCACCCCTCATTGGAAATCCTCTCTCTGTCCAGACCCTCTGGGCTTCAGGTGGCCCCAGCCTCCTAACTCTTGGTGGCTGTACCCTGCCAAGGTTTGGACAGAATCTGAGATAGACTGAGTAGTGTGTCTCTGGGGCAAGGGGCCACTTTTCCCACTTCCCCCAAGCTTGACCAGCACCTCATCTGTCCTGAGGATGCACTAGCTCCATCTTCTCGACTCCTAGTAGTTCTGATCTGTTGATCTTAGGCTAGTGGCAGAATCTTGGACAGAGTTATGTGCCTCTGGGAGAAGGGCCATTTTTTCCCCACACAGGCCTGACCAGGGCAGAGTGCTCCCTTCACACCAAACCTTGGTATATTTGGGTCTGATAAACTCTTCTGACCTCACCCTGATGACTTCCTGAGGCCCAGTCCCACGACAAATGTCTATGGGCACCTGGAAGTTGACACATAGATTTGGTATACCTGGGGACATTTGCAGAGTGTCCTCTGACCCAGCACTAGAACTGAGTTTGAACTTGCATTGATCTGGTAAACACCAGTTGCCCCTCCTTGGTGACTCACCAAGAAGTTACCTCCTGCAACCTGAATACCGCCAGAGGCTCACTCAGTGACTGAGCTTATCCGGTGGAGGCAGAGCTCTAAGTCATAGCATTACTGGCCTACATCAAGAAATAAGAAAAATCTCAAATAAACAGTCTAACTAAAGGAACTAGAAAGAGAACAAAAAACAAAACCCAAAGTGAGTAGAAGAAAGGAAGTAGTAAAGATCAGAGCAGATAAACAAAATAGAGTCTAAGAGAACAATAAACAAATCAATGAAACCAAGAGCTGGTTCTTTGAAAAGATAAACCACACTCATAAATATAAAAAAGAAGAGGACCCAAGTAAATAAAATCAGAAATGAAAGAGGAGGAGTAACAACTGTCACCAAAGAAAAACAAAGGGTTATCAGAGGTTGGAGAGTAGGGGAGTTGACGGTGGTATGAAAAAGCTGAAGGCATTAAGCAAAAAATAAACGACAGCAACAAAACCCCCTCATAGACACAGACAAGCACATGGTGATTGGCAGAGGAAAAGGGTGGTGGGGGGAGGCAGAAGAGAGTATGGGGGGATAGATAGGATGGAAGCAGTGTAAGTGAGAAAGTTGAGGTGGAGTCTTGAAGAAAAGAGAGTTAAAGTGAAGTATAAGGAAAGAAGAGAACTTGTGGTTACTCTTGGATTTCCAAGCTCCGTAATTGAGAGAAAAGCAAGCTAGCTTTCCATGCATTAGGAAAGGCAATGCCAGTTTACTATATTAACACCGACTTTCAGATCCCAATAAGGAAAGCAATAGGCAGCTTGGGAAATTACTATGATATGGTGTCTAAGTTTGATCTGATATCAAGTGTAGCGATCCCTTATTATGGCAATACGGTAGTTTTAATAGGGGCAGGCTGCAAAGTAAAGCTTGTATTCTTCTTGAATTCAATATGACTAACATTTAATCTGAGCTATATACAGGTCATGTGAAGCAAAATGATTCTCTTGTTGCCACACTTAAACATCCTGATTTCTTTTTTAAAAAGAATCCAATTACCCGAAATTGGTGTTCGGGCAGGAGTATAGAATCTCAGAGCAAGAGACAAAGTTCATGTTATCCACAAAGAATGTGATCTACTGGGATTGTTAGTTTGCATTAACTTGGTGAGTTTGAATTCAAAATATTAGAGCACTTCTTGAGATGGGGAGTATTTGTCAGTTGATTAACTACATGCTGAATAGTTTCCTATGTACAAAACTGGAATCGCTATCAGTGAGAAAGAAGGTTAAATCATTATGAAAATGTAAAACATTATGGGAGGATAATTATAATAATTTATTTTGATTTCTCCTGACATTAAAACTTTTTTATCAACTACCAACGGTAATATTTTTCTGGAGGGGAGAATACCATAATAAAAAATGTTTTTAAGAAAAATTACCTTACTATAAAAAGTGCCATATCCTATTTGTCGTTCACTGTATTATAGAGCTATCAGTCTTATGAAGCCATAAATTTCTGTTGTATACTCTGTAAGCTCCTATGATAACATTTTATATTGCTTGTCTGATGCCTGAAGGAAGAGAGTAACATATTGTTTCAAGGTGCATTTTGCATCTAAGGAGACTAGACCTGTTTATTGCAATAGTCCCATTTTTACTCTAGGGCAGTGATTACCAGATGTTAAAGAGAAAATGAAAAGGATTTGTTTCTCTTCCCCAAGGTAGAAAGGGGAAATATGATGGAAGAGGAGAGAAAAATGGGAGGAGGAGATAAACCAGTGAGATCTTGGGAGGTGGGTACTAAGTTGGTGACTGTCTATTGAGGAAATCTGTCCTCAGAGTTTACTGTCTGGAATATCTTAAGAATATCAAACAAACAATCTTAAATTTTTACTCCGGACCTGGCTGGCGTGGCTCAGCTGGTTGGGTGTCATGCCTCAAAGCTAAAGGTTGCCAGTTCGGTGGTCAGTTCAACTCCCGGTCAGGGCACATGTTTGGGTTGTGGGTTTGGTCCTTGGTCAGGGCATATGCCAGAGGCAACTGATTGATGTTTCTCTCACACACAGATGTTTCTATCCCTTTCTTTCTCCCTCCTTCCTCCTCTCTGTAAAGAAATACATAAAATGTTTTTTAAAAGATCATACCGATCTAAAAATAATTGCTTCTTGTTAAATTTTATAAGTTAAACCATGCCACACTCAAATCTTCAGTTTTGCTTTATAGGGAGGTAATTTTTGTTTGCTTTCTCATGTGGTCCCTGAGGAGGAAGTTAGGTGTTATGTGTGGTGTTTTGGGTTGAATAGAGTCTTTTCAACATTCCTCTGCTGAAGCCCTAAATCCCAATGCCTCAGATTGTAGTCTAATTTGGAAAGCGGGCCATTGCAGGTATAATTAGTTAAGATGGAGTCACACTGGGGTAGGATGGGCCCCTAGTCCAATGTGACTGATGTTCTTGTGAAAGTGTGCCATGGAAGAGAGGGGTATGTAAGGAGGGAAGACGGTGTGAAGAATAGGGAGAACACCATCTTCAAGGGACATCCAAGAGTGTCAGCAAACCACTAGAAACTAGAAGAGAACATGGGACAGCTTTTCCCCAAAAGCACTTTAAAGGAACCAATCTTACAGACAACTCAAGCCTGAGTTTTAACCTTTGGAACTGTGATACAAAACGTTTCTGTTGTTTAAGTTACCCAGTTTGTGATATTTCATTGCTAGCAGCCCTAGAAAAATAATATTTTTAACCTGTTGAAGAAAAAATACAGCAACATGAGAACAATTATTTCTCAGAAGTGAACTCACCTCATATGTGTTATTTTGAGTCCTCTGAGAAACAGCTTTCAAGTGGGATAAGATTTCTAAGAGATTTTATGGGGGAAAATGTCTGTGAAAGATTGAAAAAAAAAAGAATAGGAGGAGTCTTTTAATCACAATGTAAGTTTGACACCTGGGAAAACAGGAGAAAGAAGGAAGGGTTGGGCAGGAATCGTCCTAGTCTGCAGCATCCATCCATTGAGCCACACTGGCCAGGGGGAACAGTGGCTTCTGCCAGCTCTTTTGTCTGGGAGAAAGCTTCCCCTTCATCACTTGACCCAATCCCTGACAGTTCAGCTCCTCCAGGTATATCGCTGGCACCTTTAGAGATGATGCCCTATTGCTGGAGCTTAGGGTGAGTGACTCTGGGCAAGTCCCTTTGTGGGTCATTTAAGAGGAATCTCTGGGATTCCAAGAGCCCTCCACCTCACTTAGCTGCAGTGGTCTCCGCTTTTACAGCCAGATAGCACTGAGACTTGTGTTCTGGCCCTGGCACCCTGGGCCGTGGGGCTGGGACCCCTCGTCCTTAAAGGGGACCTCCACAGCTGAGATCTCTCTCCCTACTTTTCGCTGCCCCGTAAGGGTATGAAACAGACTTGTTTCATGTCTTCACCGTTCCTAAAAAATTCACAGGACTTCTGTTCAGCTAGGTTTTAGGTGGTTCTAAATAATTGTTGTGCTGCAGCTCCGTTGTAATTTTGATGTGGTCATGGGAGAAGGCCAACACTGAATTTACCTGCTGTGTCACCTGGACTGGAATCCCAATATATTTTTACTTTAAAATATACCTTTCAGTCTCCCTCTGCATTTATTTTTATGTACATCTTTTGAATAAGCAAGCCACTCTTCACCTCAGAAATTTAAGTTCTTCATCTAAAAAAAGATTATGTATCAGCCTATCCAATAGGTACTTTCCCATTTTAAAACAATTTTTCTATGTGTATTTATTTCTTCATAAGTATTTCTGATTTTTCTAAACTTATGAAACTTAGCAAGACCAAGAGCTAGATATTTTCCAGTTTATGCTAAGTTTACATTTTATGCCAGATAATGTTTAAAAAGTTAGGTAAGAAATCAGGCCCAATGGTCGTGTATTAATTCTTTAGGGCTAAGCATATTAATCATATATTTTTATGATTTTTCTTTTAAAATATTAACAAGCATTGAAGAAGGTAACTAGTTATTAATTTATATAATGAAATTATCAATTTGTATATTTCCATACCTTTCTGAAAGATTAGGAGGAACTGAATGTGTTGAAACATTTCAACCAATATGGTCACTTGTAAAAATACTGAGACATATAATATCAGGGAGGGAAACCGATTTATATGATATTATTCATGGAAGATTTCTTTGTAACATTATTGACCTTATTTTTATCAAAATAACAGTTTATCCCTTTGAGAAACAAAAAGTTCAGTTGTGAAAAATGGAAGTTTTAGAGACAGATTTGATTTTGAACCACCTGTCACTTAGTAAGTCTGAAACCTAGTGGTATCAATGAACGCTATTTAAATTTTACTTTCTTATTTTCAAAAAGGAAATAGTACCTACCCCATAAGTTTGTAGTAAGGATTAAATAAGACAAGCATGCAAACAGTTTATGTAAGTGGTAACTACTATTGTTCCAGAATGACCCAGATACATTTCCTTTTTCCCTCTGATGGCAAATAAGCCCCTCTTTGAACATTTTCTTCCACAAAGTGCAAAGCATAAATGTTTCATGAATGGCTAGATCTACTTTTCTTTACATTCCTCCTTTTTCTCTTAACTCTGTACTTTTAAAAATAATACTTCTCTTTTTCTTTGTCCTTCTTTTTCTCTCTTTGTTTATTTCAGTTTGACTGTTTTAGGCTGAGTTTTTGTGGCTGTGTTTAGTAAAGTGTTTGGAGATGCTGCCTGCAGGGGCAGGGCTGTCCGAGGAAGCAAAACCTCTGAGACGGGTGTGTGTGTGTGGATGTGTGGCTTGGGAGGGAGCCAGTCCTTTGTTTTATTCAGGCTTGCAGCGGATTGATGGCTGCCCATGCACATTATGGAGGGTGATCTGCTTTCTCAAAGCCTCTCAATTTAAATGTTAATTAAGTCTAGAAACACTCTCACAGAAACATACAATATAATGTTTGACTACATATCTGGATACTATGTCCCAGCCAAGTTGACAGATAAAATTGAACATCCCACTCTCTAAATTGGTATACTTTGAAGAGCACTTTGATGACACTGAACTTATCTCATTGGTAAGACACCAAAACACATGAGAAGGAAACTAAGTATGAATTTCCAGAAGGCACCTAATCATGTGTGTTCAAAAAATATCATAAAATCTTTTCAGAATGTACAGATTTATGGAGCTGTGAATACCCAGGACAGTCTTGGGTATTAAAAAATTATGATAGAATGGTTTTATAGTTCCCATCACTTAGAATATTTTTTTTAATTTTATTTATTTATTTTATTTTTAGAGAGAGGAGAAGGAAGGGAGAAAGAACAATGTATGGTTGCCTCTCACATGGCCCTCACGGGAACCTGGCCTGCAACCCAGGCATGTGCCCCGACTGGGAATCGAACCGGGACCGCCTGGTTCCCAGCCCGCGCTCAATCCACTGAGCCACACCAGCCGGGCTAGAATATTTTTAAAAATATATTTTATTGGTTGTGCTATTACAGTTGTCTCTTTTTTTCTCCCTTTCCCCCTCTCTGCCTTGCACCTTTCCTCCCTCCAGCCTCCCTCCCTTTAGTTCATGTCACTGAGAATATTTTTAAAGATATTAAAATTTCACCTACTTGTTATGGTTAACTAGAAATGATTAACCACCATAATTAACAATAAAATCTATATATGTTAAAGTGCATTTATATTTAATTTAATTGCCAATATTATATCTAGAATTACTAGTCAAAAGATTAGAGCTACACTTTGGATAGTAAATGCTAGTAATCTGTATGGTTACTTTGTGGCTTGAGACACAATCGATAACGGAAATTCACTTGGTTACAGTGGTATTTCCAAAGAAATGCCCTCAGCACCTCCTAACACGGAGAAATATGATTAATTTGTTCACAGCAGAAATAATATTTTGAAGGAAACATTATTTCAGTGTCTAGCTCCATGAATTGTAACTAGTGATTTATTTTCCAAGTAAAGACGTCATATTAAACTTTATGTGTGCACTAACTCTGTGGCCTGGCCTAACTCCCAGCTGCTGGGCGGCATTGATCACCCAGAAAACTGCAGTAAGCAGTACTGTGGCTGCAGTTGATCTGATTAGGTGGGAGAGGGGAGTCTAGTTCACAGATTTCATTTGGGTGAACCCCAAACAGGAAAGAACTTTAAAATGGTTTTCATCATTTCAGGCTAAAGAAAATGACAATGCTGACAGAGTGAAATTAGCAAGTGAAGGAACAGAATGCAAAACAACATTCCACAATTTAGAGAAAGAATTGGTTACTTCATCATCCTTGCATTTAGCAAAAAAAAAAAAAAAAAAAAAAAAAGACTCGGCACTCTCTACGAACTGTCTAAAAGCCCTGGAAAAAAAACAGACATGAACACTCCAGGGAAGTCCAAAGAATGGGAGACAGGAGTGATGTAGGACCCAAGGAAGCCAGTGGGGGATAGAGCTTTTCATCTTAGACACAGTAATAACTTCCTAGATTAGAAAAGGTTTAACAAAAGATTAATAATATGGGCTTAACTGTGCCCCCCAAATTTATATGTTGAAGTCCTCACCCCCAGCCCCTCACAACAGGACTGTTTAAACACGAGGTCTTTAAAGAGGGAATTAAGGAAAAATGAGGTCATATGGGGGAGCCAGTCTGATATGACTGGTGGCCTTTCAAACCAAGAAGAGAGGTCTCCCAGGAAACTAAACCTGCCAACATCTTTTATCTTGGACTTCTAGCCCCCAGAACTGTGCAACAAATTAATTTCTGATGTTTAAGCCACCCAGTCTGTGGTATCTTGTCATGGTTGCCCTAGCAAGTTAATACAATTACATACACTATTAACTACCTGGTGAGAACAACTTTTGTAGATGTTGCATGAGAATCAAACACTTTATGTCTCGTTTTCTGTGAGTACAGTCCATTTAAGGCAGTTCTTGTTACAAAATGTGTGTTCTCACAGTTCCAGTTTGTTTTTAGTAGGGGCCAAGTTAAATAACAAGAGTTTCATCAATTTATAGATTCTGAATTGCATGGCCCATTGTACATACTTTTTAATATTTTAATGTAAATAAAGCAGGAAACAGATCTTTTGAAGCTTCCCGCTTTATGTATCATTCTTTGTTCTTAGACATGTAATTTTTTAAATTTTAAAAGTCTACGTATTACATATAAAACATGTATCAAAAATGCATTAAAGAAATATTCTAGAATACTACCCAAAACAATTTATAGATTTAATGTAATCCCTATCAAAGTACTAATGGCATATTTCACAGATATAGAATAAACACTTCAAAAATTTATATGGAACCATAAACAACCCTGAATATCTGCTGCAATTTTGAGAAAAAAGAGCAAAGCAGGAGGGATCAGAATTCCTGATATCAAACTGTGTTACAATGCCACTGTAATCAAAACAGCCTGGTACTGGCATAAAAACAGACAGATAGACCAATGGAACAGAATAGAGAGCCCAGAAATAAACCCAAGTCTCTGTGGCCAATTAATTTTTGACAAAGGGGGCAGCAGCATAAAATGGAGTAAAAATAGCCTCTTCAACAAATGGTGTTGGGAGATTTGAACAGCTACATGCAAAAAAATGAAACTCAACCACCAACTTACACCGTACACAAAAATTAATTCAAGGTGGATAAAAGACTTAAATATAAGTTATGACACCATAAAAGTTCTAAAGGAAAACATTGGTAGGAAAATCTCAGACATTCCATGCAGAAACATCTTCACTGATATGTCCCCTAGAGCAAGGGACATAAAGGAAATAATAAATAAATGGGACCTCATAAAAATAAAAAGCTTCTGCATGGCTAAAGAAAACAGTATTAAAATAAAAAGAGAACCAACCATATGGGAAAACATATTCACCAATGATACCTCAGACAAGGGTTTGATCTCCAAAATATACAAAGAACTCATACAACTCCACTCCAGGAAGACAAAAAACCCAATTAAAAAATGGGCAAAAGACTTGAACAGACACTTCTCCAAGGAGGACATACAGAGGGCCCAGAGACATATGAAAAGATGCTCAGCATCAGTAGCCATCAGAGAGATGCAAATTAAAACCACAATGAGATACCACCTCACACTGGTCAGAATGACCATCATAAACAAATCAACAAACAAGTGTTGGAGAGGATGCAGAGAAAAGGGAACCCTAGTGCACTGTTGGTGGGAATGCAGACTGCTGCAACCTCTGTGGAAAACAGTATGGAACTTCCTCAGAAAACTAAAAATGGAGCTGCCTTTTGACCCAGCATTTCCACTGCTGGGATTATACCCTGAGAACCCTGAAACACCAATCCAAAAGAACCTATGCACCCCAATGTTCATGGCAGCACAATTTACAATAGCCAAGTGCTAGAAGCAACCCAAGTGCCCATCAGCAAATGAGTGGATCAAGAAACTATGGTACATTTACACAATGGAATTCTATGCAGCAGAGAGAAAGAAGGAGTTTATATCCTTTGCAACAGCATGGATGGAACTGGAGAGCATTATGCTAAGCAAAATAAGCCAGGCGGTGAGGGACAAATAGCATATGATCTCACCTTTAACTGGAACATAATCAACAAAAGAACAAAGCAAACATAATGTAGCCAGAGACATTGAAATTAAGAACAATCTAACAATAACCAGAGGGAAGGGGGCGGGGACAGTTGGGAGAAGGGTTTTTGGAAACTACTACAAAGGACACATGGACAAACCAAGGGGGAGAGTGGAAGCAAGAGAAGGAGGTGGGGTTGGATGGGGTGGGGAGGAGGGGAGGGGAAAAATACAGACAAAATTAATTTTATTGATATAATAATATACTTACAAGGAAAATGAGTTGTTACAAACTAAAAATGTGTTGTCAATAAGAATGACATAATACTTC
The DNA here is from genome assembly GCA_004026765.1 of Micronycteris hirsuta. Classification (NCBI taxonomy): domain Eukaryota; kingdom Metazoa; phylum Chordata; class Mammalia; order Chiroptera; family Phyllostomidae; genus Micronycteris; species Micronycteris hirsuta. The sequence continues at coordinate 46,471 of PVJI01008412.1, forward strand.
TAATCATTATACCATTATAACTTTTTCCCATTGTACCAGAGCCCCAGTTTGGCAAATCTGTTCATTCAATTTCTCTGTACATTCCAAATATGTCATTTGTAGTTGGATTGTAAATAATAGGCAAAGGACCTAATTCTAATATTACTATTTTGGTTTTCAGTACAGATGAAATAAGAGACTATGTATGGAGTGAAGAATAGATTTAAACATTCATTTTTTCAGTTAGGAATACAGTTCAGAGGGTCCCATTTAAAATATATATATATATATTTATAAATATTAAACTATTATTTTTATATTCAAAATTCATTCCCAAAATCTTTTATTTGAACAACAAAGTACATGCACACATAAAAACTGTGCTTCCATCATGACTATTTTCCAGGTTCTGAGAGCGTTCAACAGACCTTGACTTATATAAACTATATGAATCTTACTAAACACCTATCGTGTGACAGGTCTATGGCTAGATTCAGTGGTGGGGAGTTATTTGGGCCATTGTGCAAATTCAGAAAGTGTGTGATTGGCAGGAATTTTGAAAGAAAACCCTCTTCTGTGAGCACAATAGAGGCAAAACTCTTGTGAATGACGCCCAGTGCAGAGATGGCATCAACCCAGGTGCATCCATGCACACGCGGGATCAAAAGTAAGCAGCTAAAACAGCCCCGCCCTAGCCCCTGAGTATATACTTTATTTATAAAAGACCAAGACACTTCAATGACTACCACTGGCCCCCAAGTATACTTATTCAAAGGTTTGTTTCTTATAAATATGTCTATAGTTTCTGTTACTAGAGATTTTCACTGTGCATTAATCATTATGGTTCTTTAAATGATTATGTGTAGATACAGCATTTTTTTCAAAACAATGTTCTTAAAGTGTAGAGAAATTTTTATCTCACATGCATTGATGATTCTTTCAGTATCATAGTTACAATATGCATTTTGGGAAACATATAGGGAAACTTAAATTTGAAAGTTCTGGGTAATTGGAAGACAGAAGATAAGGTATATTGAAGCTGATCTTATTACCTAGGAAACAGAAATGTGCCAAAGGAATTATTTCAAAGTATTTGCCATTCTGAAGAAAGTTTTTGAGTTACTGACAGTCTATATATAAGTCAGACTTAATTTTACTTATAGGTTTATGGGAATATATTTCAGAAATATATATAGATAGCAAAATATAAGTATTTTAGCTTCTATTTCAGGAATATTTATGAAATGCAACTATTATCAAATTTAACTAGAAATATAATATTAGTACAAGACATCAAGGAGAGTCATGGATTCAGTTTTTACATCCAAAAATAATAAAAAAAACAGAACTTAAGCCACAAATCTTTTTATAATAGAATAGATTTTGTAATAGATCACACTTTATGACAACATAATAGTGACACTTCAAATACACTCATATTTAAACAATTTCATTTCTCTTATTGCTCTCATACATCATCTTCCCCAATTTTTGTCCTTTGTAAAAGCCATTGGTAAATTTATATTGCAGAATTACATTCTTATAGAAACTTTGGATTTTTTTTTACTTAAATTTTAATCACTGATCTAAATACACATAAAATAGTTATTAAATGTTTCAGTATAAAATTATCAACCCATAGCATGGGTTTAATTTTTAAACAATATTATTAATATCAATTCTTCTCAATTTTTTTTTAAAGTGGAAGTAATACTTCCAAACTTACTTTACAAGGCCAGCAGTACCCTGATTTAAAGAAACACAGACAAGGATAGCACAAGAAAAGGAAATTACTGGCCAGTATTGCTGATGAACATAGATGCAAAAATCCTCAACAAAATATTAGCTAACTGAATTCAACAGAACATTAAAAAGATTATATAACATGATCAATGGGATTTATTTCAAGGATGGAAGATGGTCCAGCATCCATGAACCAATCAATGTGCTATACCACATAAACAGAGGTAAGGATAAAAGTCATATATCACATTAATAGATGTAGAAAAAGCATTTGACAAAATTCAGCATCCATGTATGATAAAAACTTTCAACTAAGTGGATATAGAGGCTAGATAACTCCACATAATAAAGGCCACATATGACAAACCCACAGTTCACATCGTACGCAATGGTGAAAAGCTCAAGGCTTTTCCTTTAAGATCAGGAACAAGACAAGGGTATCTACTTCTGTCACTTTTATTCAGCATAGAATTAGAAGTCTTAACCAGATCAATTCAACAAGAAATATAAATACAGGGCCTCCAAATAAGAAAGAAAGGAGTGAAATTGTCATTATTTGCAGCTAACAAGACATTATATAGAGAGAATTCTAAAGATTCCGCAAAAATAAAATCTATTAAAAATAAGGTCCAAGATCAAGTCTCTTACCTAAGGCAACAAATAGACAGTTGCGGTTTCAGCCTCTCCCAGGAATGTGACCTTAAACCAGTCTTGTATTTCTTCATCAGCACTAGTGAGGAAATCTGCCTGATTAGACCCCTGCTAAGGATGATTTTGCCTGAAGCAATCCTCTCTTTTCTTTTGCTAATAACTTTCCTGTCCCACCCAGTTTTTGCCTGTAAAAGCCTTTCCTTTTATACAAATTCTCATAGCACCTCACTATCTACTAACAAGGATGTTGCCTGATTCATGAATCATTCAGTAAAGCCAATTAGAGCTTTAAATTTAATTGGTAGAATTTTTGTTCATTAATAAACTGTTAAAACTAATCAATGAATTCAGTAAAGTCACACCTTACAAAATCAATTTCCAAAAACCTGCTGTGTTTCTATACACTAATAATGAACGACCAGAAGGAGAAATTAAGAAAACAATTCCATTTACAATGCTACCATAAAAATAAAATATCTAGGAATATCCAGGTGGTAAAAGACCTGTCCACTGAAAAGTATAAAACATTGATGAAAGAAATTGAACACACAGATAAACAGAAAGCTATTCCATGCTCATAGGTGAGAAGCATATTTTTAAAATGTTTATACCACCCAAAGTGATCTACCAATTCAATGCAATCCCAATCAAAATTCCAATGGCACCGTTTTTATAGAAAGGAAGCAAAAATCCAAAATTTGTGAGTAACCCAGACCCCAAATTGCCAGAGTAATCTGGAGATAGAAGAACAAAACTGGAGGCATCATGCTTTCTGATTTTGTACATAGCTATGATAATCAAAACAGCATGATATTGACATAAAAAGCAGACATAGGTCAATGAAACACAACAGAGAGCTCGGAAAGAAACCAGATATATTGGTCAACTAAGTAATGAGAAAGGAGACAAATATATACAATTGGGAAAGGACCATCCCTTCAATAAATGGCATTGGAAAACTATACAGCCACATGCAAAAGAATGAAGCTGTACAGCACTCCTAAATCATAGACACACATACACAAACACACACAAAACTCAGTACGAGTTAAAAACTTAAACATAAGACTTGAAACCATAAAAATCCTAGAGAAAAATATAGGCTTTAAGCTCCTTGACATTGGTCTTGGCCATTATTTTTTGTATCTGACACCAAAAGCAAAGGCAACAAGAGCAGAATTAAGAAAGTGAGATTACATCAGACTGAAACGCTTCTGCATGCAAAAGTAACCATCATCAACATTTAAAAGTAACCTGCTGAATGCAAGAACATATTTGCTCATCATATATCTGAAAAGATGTTAATATTCAAAAAATATAAAGAACTCATATAACTCAATAGCAGAAAAAATCCTATTTAAATGGACAGAGAATCTTAATAGACATTTTCCCAAGGACATACGGATGGTCAACACATACATGAAAAGGTGTTCAACATCACTAATTATCAGGAAATACAAATCCAAACCCCAATGCCATATTAATTCACACCTGTTAGGATGGCTATTATTAAAAAAAAACAAGAAATACAAATGTTGGTGAGGATGTGGAGAAAAGAGAACCCTGTGTACAGGGTTCACAGGGTAGATATATACATTGGTGTAGCCATTGTGGAGAGTAGCGTGGAGTTCCCTCAAAACTAAAAAAAAACTACCATATGATCCAACAATTCCACTTCTGGACATCTATCTGAAGAAAGTAAACATGCTTATTCAAAAGGATATATGCACCTTATGTCCTTAGCAGTATTCACAATAGCCAAGTTATGGAAACAACCTAACTACCCACGGACAGATGAATAAATACAGAAAATGCTATGATATATATGTGTATAGTTTTCTTCCCCACTCATCTCTGTGCCTTCAGTTTAATATCAATATATAAAATGCAATTCAATTTTACATATACCTAAAAAGCTTCTAAAATACATTGATATATAATGTTTTTCTAACTCTGTATAACTCTAAATTTATATATAATGTTTCTCTAACTGTTCACAATTTTCTCTACCTTCTCAAACATATGGAGCATATTTATGACAGCTACTAATTCCATCATCTGTACATAAATTTTTACATAAATTTTTTCTTTAGTTAATGGCTGTCTTTTCATAATATTTACGTGCCTGGTAAATTTTTGTAAGATATTGTATATTTTGATTTTTCCATTTTTAGGTATTGGACATTGTTCTAGTACTTAGTTAATTTACTTAAAATCAGTTTGGTCCTTTTGAGTTTTACCTACATTTTTAGTTATGTTAAGCTATAATATCCTTTTATTACAGGGCTTATTTAGCTCCCCACTAAAATGATTAAGATTCTGTTAAATATCTTATGGTTTATAATACCTTTCCAATCTGGCTAGTAGGACACAAACTATTCCCAGCCCTGTGTGAGCTTTCAGAATTATTTGGCTTACTTCTTTCCAAAGTTTCTTTTTCTGGCCCTGTGTAATTTTTTCTTATGCATACCAAGATTAGCATTGAGCCAAAAATTCTAGGAGTTTCCTTTACAAATCTTTGGAGTCTCTCTCTATTCTGCCCTTTTCTTGCTCACATTCTGCTCTATACATTCTAGCAAACTTGGTTTACTTGTATTCCTATTCCAGGCTCTTCAACTCAGCAACATTGCAAGATTCTGGGGAGGGTGCCTCCCTGCATTGTCTCAATCTGGCAGCTGCCTCCAAAGTCACAGGGCTAGCCTCATCTGTATCCCCGCTCAGGGATCCTGGTCCTACTTGGCGTGTTTCCGATGTCTGAGAGTATTGTTTCAGATATTTTATCCAATTACCCATTTGTTAAAGTTGGGAAAGTAATTATTAGCTATTATGTGTAAAAGCTGTAATCTAGAAAATAAAATTTAAATAGTCTTACCCTATCACCTAAAGTCGTCAAATGCCTAGGGACAAATCCAAGGAAATACTTGGAAAATATGATTTTCATAAAAGCCATAAAACTTTATTAGGATACTTAAGGAAGTCCTAAATCAGTCGAGCAATACACAATGTGCAAATATCGAAAGGCTCAAAATGGTAAAAATAACAAATCTCTCCAAATTAATGTATTATCTTAATGCAGTTTGATATAAAATCTCAATACTTTTTATAATGGATTTTGACAAAACTGTTTCTGAAATGTATTTCAAAATGCAAAGAGCAAAGTGTACTGCAGACTTCTGCAGAATAAAAAGATATGAGGATTTAGTGTCTCAGAAACCAACGCATATTACGAAGTGACTTGCACGACTGTAGAATGAAGTTGGCACAGAAGCGATCAAAGAGACAGAAAGGACAGAACAGACCCGCATGTGAGCAGGTACCGGGTTTATGACAGCAATGGTGTTGCATAATCTTTAAGGGAGGTGTTTGTTTCAACAAAAGATTCTGAATGAATTGGATCCTCTCATGAAAAAAAAAACTTGACTTTATTTTACACCATACACAAAAAAGCATTTCCTGTTAATTATAGATTTGAAATATGAAAAGTATAGCATTAAAACTTTTAGAATAAACAATGTCTTTATCAATTTTACCTAGGTAAATAGGACAAAAAGTCCTGAAAATAAAGAAAAATAGTAAGTTGATATCGAAATTAAAGAAGTATTTTAGAAGGTGGCCCTATTAAAGGAGTAAAAAGTGAAAAAAAATACAGAAAAGAAAATATTTGCAACAAATATGACCCACAAATGACCCATATCCAGAATATGTAAGAAAGTAACAATATAAAAATATTAAAAAGCCAGACAATGTAATAGAAAATTAACAAAATGCTGAACAAGGAATTACCAAAAGTTGGCATCTAAATATCCAGTAAGGTTGAAAACTTAATCAAAACATTAATAAATGTTAAATTCAAATTAACATGACAATGTGATATTCTACTGTAATACCTATCACTATGAGTAAAGTAAAATAAGCAGCAAAGGAACCACCACCACCTTCAAAAACAGGGTTTAATCTCGTGAAACTAACGTTGGATGAAAGAAGCCAGACATGTAAGTATAAATAGTGTATTTATCTGTTCATAAAAGTTAAAAAAATGAAAAAAAATATTTACAGTGTTAGATACTAGAATTAAGGCTATTTTTTAAATATGGGAAGTATAGTAATTAGAAGTCAATGAAAATGAATCTTGTCTTTTTTATAATCTTAATTTTTGACATATAATCAAAATACCATTTATTCACTTGGGGATGATTCATTTATTAGTATAGTTTTGCTATATATATATATAATATATATAATATTTATTTGTCCATTTGTCTGTTGTGCTTCAATTAATTAAAACATATAAAAAAGAAAAAGAAGGAAAAGAAAATCTGTCAGACCGAATAAATGATTTAAATCAAAGATATCTATGAACGGGCAAGCAGAAGAAACTTTAAAACGCCCACATTCAGGATCACGTTCTGAATGCTCAGGGCACTGTTTGTTTTTCTGTGTGACATGGAGCCCAGCGCCTTCCATGTCCACCCGTGTGGTTGCAAAAGGCAAGATTTCATTCTTATTATATCTGAGTCATAGTCCATCACTTTGGTTGCTTCCAACATAATTACTTTCAAAGACAAATGTATTTACCTTGATGATATAAAAGTACAGGGACTTGCAGAAGTTGCAGAATGGACTGGAGAAGAAGACGTGAGGGAAGGCAGGAATGCACATCTTCCCACCTAGTCAGTAATTAACAGAGAATATCTAAAAGAGATTAAAAATAAATCATGTACACTTATAATCAATTAAAACACTGAAGCTGATCTAAAATTGTTATTGAGTGGGCCTGAGGAGAGATAGAAGTGGCAAATAAAATAAATGGGTTGCACCCTCATTTTTCATAGTAGGAGTCAAAGATAATGGGATGAGCCAATACGTTATGAAACAGTTCTATACGTGTATCTCTTAAAATTATGGTTATTACCATCAGTATGACCAGTAACAGATATGCTTAAACGTGGTTACCTCTGGGACTTGACAGAGTTATGGAGGGAGTGGGAACCTATTGCTATTGAATGGAAATAGTTGGAGGCCATTAGTTTACATGTGTAAAAATGATAAAAGTTTAAAATTTTAAATTATGTATTGTCATTTAATTTGAAACAGTCAATACTACTTCTCCAAATCCTTCTTTTCCTTTTCTTCTTCGAAATGAGGGATCCTCACTTTCGGATAGTAAGGAAGCCCTGTGTTCAGCTGACCGTAACAACATAGACTCCTTCAACATTCTCCTTCAATCTTTGAATTGGCTACTTAATCCTCTTCATGCTTTAGGAGAACATTTCCATCCTTTTTCTTGGTAGTATTCTTCACGCTTTTTTGGCTCAGCAGGCACATCCACCTTTACTCACTCCCCATGCAGGAGGTTAGGGAGAACGAAGCAAAGTCAAAAGTTAGGGCCCATGAGTTTGTCAATTCTTGTTTCAGCCAGATCATTATAATTTGATTCTCTGCTTCTGGCTGCTGTGATGGCCAATTTTACTCAATATAACCAGTCAGATCTATCAACACTTGTTGACGTGAAATAGGGAAACTAATGCAGGCTGTTTGGGACACAGTCAGGGTGCATTTCTATTCATTATGTGCCGTTTCCTCCCCACAGTCTGGGATGTCACTCTGCAAAGCAGTGAATGACCTCTGTTCCTCCCTTATGCTTCCCCAGTGAAGTCAAGCAGAGAAAAACTTCTCAACAAATGTCCATTAAATAAGTTGCAATTTAGAAGAAACCAGATGTGATCCACAGTGTAAGAGCAAAACAATATACATAGCAGTTTACCAAATGAGTGCCTGGCATATCCAAAGGCTATGACAACGTAATTTTCCAGAATGGTTGTTTTCCTTTATATGACGAGAGAGACAGTTTATTGGCATATTGCTGCAAAAAATTGGCATTTTCTCTTTGAAATAGTAGTTCTTTTTTAACACAGATCTTACCTGAAACTTTCACATGTCACTTTAGTTGCACACTGCAGAGGTAGTTCTTGGGGTTAAATATAGTGTGACACCAATCAATCAATAGCATTTTTACTAAAGTTGTAAAGTGCATTTCGGAAATATTTCTAGTTGTTTCCATTTTATATACTAGCATCATGCCCATTCAGCATACAAACAGACTGTTCACTAAATTTGCTATCAATCTTTGGTTAGGTGCCTTTAAAAGATGCTGAGGAAATTAAATCCATAATGATATAATCTCCAAATTGTTGGGTTTCCTCTCCCTCTGGTGCTGTTAGTTTTAACATTGGCAAGAAGAATTTGATTTGCATCGTCCAGATAGCATCGTGTAAGTTAGAATCCCTAAAATTAAGAAAATCTCATACACTTTGTTTTTATGAACTGATGTAGAACTCAACGAAAGATTTTAACACTTGCCATTAACGTTCATGTTATCAAAATTCCATTAGAAAATCACTATGTGAGACATAATAGTAAAACTGATTGGAGCTAAAGATGTCACAGAGAAATGACTGATAGATATCTTAAAAAACTATGTAGCTCCAATTATTCATTTATTGAGTTTAATCCATTCATAGCACAGTGGGTAATGGAACTGATTTGGGACAGAGTGTGTGGGGTTATATATTGACTTTGTGATTTGCTAACAATGTAACAGTTTATTTCATCTGCAATAAGGGGATCATCATTTACCTATATCATAAGGTTGTTATAAATATTAAATGAGAAAGTGTAAACATATATAAACCATGCAAATTATGTAAGTGTATATTATTATTCTTTCTTTATTATACATTTTATTTATCCAGTAAATAGTTATTGGGCATCTGCTGTGTTTTAGTAGGCACTCAGCGATTCCTAAAACTTTCAGTTGTTTTCAGATTATCAGACACATGTTTGAGAAAGACCATTTTAGATCTCAGAATTAACTAAAAATTAAAATGCCTGTTATTATATAAAAAAACTGTTCAGTGTTTAGAGTGTGCAAAAATGTTTAAGATGTATTACTGCTAAAAAATACAATTTATCATATTAGATAAATGAATAGCAAAGGTGGAAAGAGAAGTTAAGGGGAAAGTAACATGGCGCATGGATATTTCGAACAAGGTAGCAATTAGTGGTAAGCTATTAGTGGTTGTTTCTGTGTCTTTTCTCATCCTGCCTCACAATGATTATCCACTATGTTTTAGTAATATTTCTAAGGTACGACCTAGAAGAAATGGGTAAATTTCTAGAAACATACAACCTACCAAGGCTGAATTATGAAGTATAAAATCTGAACAGATCAATTTCAAGATGGACCTTAAATCAACCGTCTAAAACGTCCCAACAAAAAAAGTTCAGAACCAGACAGCTTCCATGCTGAATTCTGTCAAATGTTAAAAAGAAAATCAAGGAATAAGTATAAAGGACCTATGGGGAAGGACAATGAGGGGGTTGAATGTAGGAGAGGGCGATTGGGCAGGGCAGGGGAGAGTAATGGGGAGAAGATGGGGACAACTGTAATTGAACAACAATACAAAATTTAAAAAAGAAAAATGAACAACAACAACAAAAAGACTATCAAAGTACATTCTCTTTTCCACTTGCCAACAAGTGTGCTTGCTTGCTCCCACCATTTTAGGGAACTCCGCCATCTTTTCTCTCCCACCGCTCACCTACCTCCAGACTCATTCATCTTCCTTAAGCAAAGTCTCATGCTGTTGATCCTCTCACAAGCCTCAGAATTATCTCTTTTGGGGTCACATGCCCATGTCAATCCAGAAATGAGCATGTCAGTGACAGTATAGTGGTTAATGTATGAAGAGCTTCAATAAAATACCAGCATTAGTTAAGAGGTATCATAGTAACTGTACAGATCTAAAGACTTAAATTGAAAGGAAGATGGTACTCGTGAGAATTTCTAATAATCATACAGCCATTTGGTGTATACAGTTTTAAGTAGACGAGCCGTTGAGCCTGACTTCCACCATACCCATGCGGTGGGTATTTGCTCTGGCTGTGTCTAGGGCCATGGTTTTTCAGCGGGTCTACTCTTCAGGATGGAAGAGAGCATGGAAAGCAAGCCTGCAATTTATTAATACTCCTGCTTTTTGAATGCCTACTGAGTATGTTGCTCATACCATTCTCCTCTTGCAGAATACCCAGCCCATCATTCTCATCCACTCAAATTTTATTAGTCTTCAAGAAGTAGTTTAATTATCTTAGCTATCCCAAAGGCTCTCTTCAACACCTTCACCTGAATACTTTCCAGTTTCACTAGGCGCCTAAAGTGTAGTTACTATAGTAACTAGTGTCTTTATAGCCACTAAGAAATGACTTTATTATCTCATTTGCATATTTGTTGTGTAACTGGTATCACTTCTACGTTCTATTTCTGTACTAGACAATAAGCTATTTTGGGAGACGGTAAATGTGTTGCAAAAAGCATAGGCTTTGGAACCAGGCACATATCATGCACTCATTGAGTGACATTTACGTACAATTAAATTTCTTGAGTGTCTTTCAGTGTCCCCTTATTTAAAAGAATGAGTAGGACATTTGCCTTCCCATTGAAAAGTCTTGGTGTAGTGCAGTTGTAAGGGTTCAAGATTTGTCAATCTCCTCCTTTTTTGAGATCAGTGACTGTGTCTTGAATTTCTTTTATTCTCCACAGTACTTAGTTAGATTTGTGCCTTGCCATTTACTTTGTAACTCAAATGTGCAGAATTGATTTGGCTTAGTTAGAAAAAAAGAAAAGAAAAAGAAATGTGATTCACTAAAGTATGACAACAGAACTATGTGAATATTTTGATATATCCATATAATGTGAGGCAATGTCCCATTGCTATTGATTATAGGCAGGCAGCATCAGCAGTTAAGTTTTGATGGTGCCCATCAATCAAAAATGGGCTGAACTGACTAGATCAAAAACATTAAGCAGCCAATGAGGAAAAAGGCAGAACATTAAACAAATTTAGGTTGTGCTAGCTGTATTTTGAGTCTCCAACTGGAGGACAAATTATAAGTATTCTTACTGGTGAAAGGACTTTAAGTCATGTAGTTATCTTTTAAGCCTCATTTATTCATACAAGTCATACAATCAATGATAATACCATTGTAGGGAGAGAAATGTAGAACTTCAAAAGCTGAAATCCATTCACATGCAAACTAAGCGCAGCTTTGTTTTATGCGAAAAAGCTCTCTTGATTCAGATCATGCTTCTTTTCACTCCCACTTTTGATTATATTTTCTTGTGCTTGAGATGCTCAACAGGATGGATAAAAGGGGATATTTTTATGCTGGAGACATTGAGAACCGATATAATTAGGCTGTGGAGTGAAATTATTTTGATTTAGGGTTCAGTTATTCCAAGCAGGAGGACTTGTCCTGGATGCAAACACAAGAGATTTTTCTCTTCCACGTCTCCCACATTGCTGGGAAAATCAATTGTTTGACAATTAAAAGTGGAGCCCACTGCTGATCAGCAGCAGGTATTGACAGGCTGTGATTAGATGCCCAGCTGCAGCTGTTTTTCTCCTTCCTTTTATAGCGCTGACTGCAGTGGAGTTTGATTTAGGTACATGGAATACAGAAAATTATATTAGGATGGAAAATAAGCATGAACTATTCTTTTGTATTTGTAAGGTGATAAAAAAAAAACACCCATAGTCTAAGATCAAAATATACATTGTAAATACCTCATAATCTTCTCAACCACTCTTGAGGCAGAGCCTATGGAATAGGTTCTCTAGGAAAGGTGCTGTTTTTATAAATAAAATGAAGTAATTCTAAGTATCATACATTTCTCTAATGTATATGTTTAGACCTAAGATCAATAGGAAAAAACATTTGATGGGGCTGTTGAAAAGGTTAATGTGATCTTGGACTGGTGGATGTTGTCTCGCAGTTGATGGTGGATGAGCCAGGTGACCTCCGGGTCCTGTGATTTCGTGGCTGGAGAAGGATGAACTGACATCATTGTTATTAATAGGGTGAGACTGACTAAAACCACCAATGTTCTCCAAGCTGTAAATGAGTAAAGAATTTCTTTGTTCAGCAAAACTGCTGTGCGCAGCCAGGGGTGGTTAAAAATACATTACACTGAGATTCTGGAAACCTAGGTTCTACTCCTTGCTGGTTCTGTAACTAGCAATGTGACCTCAGCCAGCTCAATTAACCTCTATGTGTTCCTTCCCTTGCATATAAAATAGGCAGAACAATACCTGCCTTTTCTAACTTTCAGGGTTGTTTTCCAATTCGACTGAAATGAAACATGTGGAAGTGTTTTGGAATGTATTGTGCAGCATACAAATGGAAGTTAATAGTCATTGCCAACTCTGTTTATGACTCTTTCTTTCAAAGACTGTCCTTACTCAAAATGAGTCATTCCTTACTGCAATTACTTCAAGCTGATTATGTGTTCACTTCCCTTCCTTCCCCCCAAGCAGCATCCTGCAGTCACACCAAACCCACTGTGGGTCTCTAAAATTTTTCTTTTGTGTACTGCTCTGTCCAGTCAAACTTACTCATCATTCAGTAGTTGTTTGGGAACATAGATATTAAGTATGTTTTCTCAGATCAGTAAAGTTCTAGTAAATGAATTACCTACTCATTTGACAATACACTGTATTTCCAGACCTTGTTCTTAGCCATACGGTATTGTAAATTCACTGAGTTTCACATGGCTCATAGGTGATATTAATAAAAGTGAGTAAAAAATTGGATATGGCTGTTGTAGGAATTTTATGTCTGAGAAACTTTAACCCTACTGTAACTGATGAGTCAGTATTTTAGGATGAGGATCTTGGTGCCCTATACACATCCAGGCTTATACGGTTAGTTTAACCTACTCGATCCCCAGAAAACCAGGCCACGAAACACACTTGCCTATTTATTATTCCGTACTTGTAGGGTATCACATCATGTCTCCAGACCCATTTTCCTGTCTGTGATGACTGCTCTTGCATCAGTTACATCAGCTATGGATCCCAGGGTGGTCAGAGTTTACCTGTTTACCTTAGGACACCAAGGATTTACGGCATTCACAACGAACTGACGGAACGTTGCCAATGAGACATCCAGCAGGCCATTTAGGTCAAACTGTTTGCTCCTTTTAAAGTCCACTTCTAAGCCTTTGGGGGTTCTGTCTATGCCTAAAAGTCCTGTTCTACCAACTCAAATATCTGAATCCAACCTGAGTGGCAGGTGACGAGTGATGGAGGTGGCTGCTGAGTGGGTCTAGGAATGCAGTGGGTCCTGTGAATGGAAATGAAATAGGAGAAGTGCATAAAGCTGGGGCTACCTTTGGTCGTTCACCAACTTTCTCACCCAAACTGTAAACTTTACTTCATATTATGGCTGACCATTCCACCTCAAAACTTACCCCTAGGTGGCCCTGAGAAGCCCTGCAAACAAGAGTCCACTGAACACCAGGACCATGACTATGCCACCGCCCCATGCCAGCCTCTCTGTGAGGAGGGTAGAGTTGTTTTAACAGCAAAAGGACCATATTCTTTGGTAAGGGGTTTTCAACGTTTACCCTCACTTGCCATGCCCTAGGTAATATAAAAACAGAGTATTTATCTTGTGCTGAGATTATCATGGCCCAAATTGCTGACTATAATGGATTTCTACCAGCTTAGGTTTTAAGGCTTATGATTTCATGTAGGATGGGAGAAAACAGAGAGATTCGCAAAAAAATAGCTTTCAGAAAGTCCTCAGTATCATTTGAAGACAGCAAGACCATTACTGCAGTATACCTTACAATGGAAAGTCTGATAAGAAGTGATTTTTTGAACTGTAAAATGCCTGAGCTATTCAAAAACACAATGAGTCCTATTTTCTGAGATGGACTGAATACCTCAACATCAAAACGCCCTTCTTGAGATTGGTTTCCCATAGCGGAATGTTTAGATAGCACTGGATACGACCATGAGAATAGTATGTCTAGACATTACAGAATGTTGTGTTTGTAAGTCCAAAGGCCAAGATTCAAGATTTTTGGTGGCCAGACTATTGATTTAGATATATATTAGCAGAAATGGATATTTTCTTAGATGTTGCGTCGCCAGGCTACTGTGACTGCACACATTTTTCGATATTGCATTGATCACTATCATATATTTGACACTGCTTAGATAGACTTTATTGCTGTCCTAAAGACTGGGAGAGGGTCTGTCTGACACTTAGATATACCCAAAGTAGCTTTAAGGGCGAGAAAGCTCCTTTCTTAGTTGTCCACTGAGAGATGAGAGACTTCTCCCATTTCAAAACTCATGGGGAGATCAGGAAACTTGTTTTTATATTCTGTGATGTGTGGACAGTCTGCATTTTCTTGCTCTCTTAGCCCTTATTCTTCTGGCCCCATATTAGACAGACATTCCACTTCTTGGCATAAGTTTGGAAAAATGTGGGGCAGAGCTGCCTGCCTTGGCCACTGTTTTCATGTACCTACCACCAGAGACCAATTCATTATAATGAGAATTAGATTTCTAAGTTTTGACAAAATGTCAGTGTGATGGGTAATTTTATTTGTTACTTTGACTAGACTATGGTGCCTAGGTATTTGGCCAAACATTATTCTAGCTATTTCTGTGAAGGCGTTTTTAGATGAAATGAACATTGAAATCAGGAGATGTTGACTAAAATAGATTAATCTTTATAATGTTGGTGGGCAGCATCAGGTCAGGTGAGGACATTAATAGAGAAAGACAGACCTCACTGGAGGAGGTCTTTGGACTTGAAGTGAAACGTTGTCTCTCCCTTGAGTCTGCAGCTTGTTAGCCCACCCTGAAAATTGTGGGCTTGCCAGATTCCCAAAATGCATGAGTTAATCCCGTAAAATAAATGTCTCTCTCTAAAAACACATGTCCTATTGGTTCTGTTTCTCTAAAGAACTCTAATACAGTTAAGTAATTTCAGAGTTATCCACATATAAGGAAAGTATTTGTAGTTTCAGTTCTTTTTCTGCACATCAGAAGGGAAGATTTAGTTTGTCATAAGGAATATGCCCTTCTGGAAGCTTCTCCACTCTTACCTCGGCTTTGTCCCTCTTCAGCTTACCTTTCTCACTACAGGCTCTCCACATTAAGTTTTCCTCATCATGATACAAAAAC
The DNA here is from genome assembly GCA_004026765.1 of Micronycteris hirsuta. Lineage (NCBI taxonomy): Eukaryota > Metazoa > Chordata > Mammalia > Chiroptera > Phyllostomidae > Micronycteris > Micronycteris hirsuta. The sequence continues at coordinate 61,884 of PVJI01008412.1, forward strand.
ACTGTGTTGAAAATGCCTGTTCTCTAGCTGGTCTTCTACATCAGGCAATAGGTTCTTGAAGGTAGAAGTTGGACTTTGTTATTGTTTCTTAAGCATTTCCATTATGCCCATTTTTTGCTTGGTCTTTGTGAAATTCAAAGCAATACTACTAAAGAAACAGGAATTTCCTTAGAGAACTGGTGTAAATAAATTGTCAAATTGCCTTCATACCTTTACATTGTTAGGTTTGGCACTCAGGTAAGAATGTTTTAGATTAGAATGTTATCTCCTTGCAGGTAGATTATTTCTTAGAAAATAAAGGAAACTTTTCTTTAAATGATACAGATATAGATATTTAATTGTTTTACAGTGGGTCTTACCATACAGGACCTTTTCACATGTTCTCAAGCCAGATTGAGGATATTCAATGCCCTTAAATTCTATCATTACTAGTCTTCATGCTTTTGCTTTTAGAAATAAATGCTGACATTGTAAAATGAATAGATCTAGCTTATGAAACAACATAATAAATACATTAAGTATCCAGTAAACATTTGCTAAGGAAATTGCTAAGATCTAACCACTAAGAGGTTTTAATAACGGTGGCTTGAGAGCTCAGTCCTCATTCAATACGGAAAGCTACTTGGTATTGTTGCAATATTTCCTTACAATAACTGCACTTCAAAAATTCATGTATATATTATAATTGCATTATATACTTATTATCACTACTCTTCCTTTTACTTTGGTACATAGAGCTAGAAAGTTGACTGAATTAGTCTCCTTTGTCATCCTTGATACATTTGAGTTTTAATACACTTATCATTATCAGTAGTTGATTAGTCTAAATATAATTAAGAATGTAACTGTAAAGTTTAGTCCTATGCCTTCAGGCTGCCCTGCCCTTGATCTATAACAAACATTTGCTTTGCTGTATGATAATTTTATCTAAAATTTATAAAAGTAAGCACCACTGTAAACTTTTACTACTAGTTAATTCTCATTCCCTAGGACACAGAATACTGGCCTAGTTTTGCTAATGACCAACCAATTGGTAACCAAAGGCTAGAGGCAGTTTGTGTATTCTATGCTACCTGTCCTTCCAGGTAATGGCAGGTACGGCTACACCTTGTCAGAAGTAGATGTGTCCAGATGTGGCTCAGAAAGACAGCAGAAGGCAAGGCACTGTTCTGTCAAGGTGAATGCATGTCTTAACATGTAGCTCTCCCATCCCATAAACATGCCTTGTTCAAGCAACATTTCTAGCAATATAACATATTCAAAAAAGAAAAGGAGGAGGAGGAGATTGAGGAGAATAAAGGGAATTAGAAGAAGGAGAAAAATAAATACTGTCAGTAAGCACAGGTAGCTGCTATTATTTTGGTGTCTTTGCATCCACATTGAGAAAGAAAGTAGATAAACATGTATATATATGATTGCATACTGTTTACATTTTAAAAATAAACTTGACCCACATGATAGATATAGTTTTGTTTTTGTGGATTTTGGTTTTGTTTTTTATATATGATCAGCATTTTACAATGTAGTTTTATTTTGTAGATTTAGTCTGGTGCATTTAAAATAATGGCTTATTACAGAAAGGTAATGCTTCTAATTCTTGTTATAAATAATGTTGTTATATAAAATTTGTGGCTTGCCTTGTTTGAGAAAAATTTAATTGTTTCTTAGAATAGAATCCTGAAAAGGTTACTTGGATGACTAGTTATGTTTAAATGTACTTCATAAATATAGACAATAAGATTTTTATTGAAATAATTTGTTGGGTTTATCTGCTTCAGATATCTCAGTAATAGTCATTAGAGCAATTTTTAAAGTTGAAACACTTTGGAAACCAAAATAAGTTAATGATAATTAACCAAGGAGAAGTGTATCTAGAGTGTAAAAGTGAGGACTGAGGCACAGAACAGTCCTCTTCTGAGGCACAGGGCAAGGAGGTGATGGAAGAGCCAGGTGACCCTTTGACACTATGAACCACATGCGATCCTTCTTTTTTGCACAGGCAAAATGCTACACAAACATGCACATCTACATATATGCACATATGTTGTAAACATATTATATATTTTATGCTGTTATAAATATATGTATTATATCACAAATGTATGTATTATATACTATTATAGTATACTATCTTACACTATACCATGCCATACCATACCATACCATACCATACCATACCATACCATACTGTATGTACTATGGCTGCTCTGGAGGCCCCTGCCCCGCTCTCTTCCTGCAGAATCCCTCTGCTTCACTCCTGGTTTGCATCTTCCTGGTTCTCTCTGTGCGCTCCTCCATTCTGGTGCAGCTCACACCTCAGAATACCTGAGTAAGAGCAATCGGGAGATATGTTTGTGAGTCTGTGTGTCCCCAAATAGTCATTTATCTATCTTAATATTTCATTAGTAATTGGTCTGGGAGATTATTATTATTACTATTATTTTCCCTTGAAAGCATCCGCCCAGAGTCTTTCATCTTCCACCATCATTCTAAGCATTTGATGCCTTTTGGTTCTCATTTTTTTTTTGTAGAGCCCTTTCTAGTTTTTTTTTTTTTTTTTGGAAACTTTTAAGACCTTGATTGATTGTTTGTTTCTTTTTTCTGAGGTTTCACAGTAATGTGTTTTTCTGTGGACTTTCTTCATTTGTTTTACTGGGGCCCAGCTAGCAAGCACTTTCAATGAGAAATGCAGTATCCTTCTGTTCTAAGAAAGACTTATTTATATCATTCATTTTTTAATTTTCTCTCCTATCATTTCATTTGTTTTTCCCTATTTTGGTTACCTTGATATGATATAAACTTCCTTTATGGGCCTCCACTTTTGTTATTTCTTCCTTCCAGTTTTTATTTTTTATTAATCTTTTATTTCTCTGGCATTGTCCACGTCCTACTCTCTCAGCAATTACCTCAAATTTTTCTTACAGCCTCTCTGTTACTTTTCCTGCCATTTCATTTTCAGTTTTTAAGGCACCTGTCTTCCTACAATAGTTCGTTTATTTTTATACCATCTTTTTGTGTACATAAACAGTTTCCTACTTCAACAACATTATCATATGTAATACTGTGTAAAAACTTGTGAGGAACCTGTGTAGTGCGATACGTAACAACTGCATCAATTTACATTTCCACGGCCAGGGAGCAAGGGTTGTCGTTTTCTTCACATACTCTCCAACCTGTGTCCTCACCACATGCACACACAGACACACACAGACAGCAATTATGTGAAGTGCTGGACATGTCAATTCGTTTAATTGTGGTAATCATTACACAAGGTACATTTATGTCATAATACCACATTGAATGCCTTAAACATGTATATGTGTACATATCTATAATCATTTATACCTCAATAGAGCTAGATAAAATAAAAGCTAAAATTAAAGAAAAAGGTGATTGAGATGAGCATGCATCAGAATTTCTCTCATAAGTGTCCTCAATCATGAAAACTAATAAGCGTTCTCTGGTGGCTTTCTCATTTTAAGTATTAAAATTACATTTTTTTTTGAGCATGAGTCTAGACATAGAAGTCAACAGTTGAGAAGCATATTCCATTTACTCTCACCTTGTAAATTCTGTCAAAACAACAGGAGATTGTTTGTGCCTTTATTGATCTTTCCCTAGGTTTCAACCCTGAAAGGCCACCAATAGCTTCATTGTTTGATGTCACTAGAGACTAGGTAGAAAATGGTGCCTATAAAGACCTTAATAGCCCTTGGGATCCAAGGTCAATAGCAGCAATCTCCTGGCAGGGCACATTAATTTGAGAGGTCAAAAACATAAAGTTTAAAAAAAAAACTTGTACCTTCATGATTTGATAATTCTAGATAATCTAGATGTACACATTTATTCCTATAATATGTGTATACTATATGTATATACACGCTTTTCCATTTCTAAACCGGCAGATAATGTAGTTTATTATTATTAATAAATTGATGTTTATATGTAGTAAACATATACATGCACATGCATATCCATATGCTATATATTTTTTCTATTTCAAAACTGACACTAATAGAAAAATTATATATTTTTATGTTTTTTTCTATTCATTTAAAGTATGTTTGTTGATTTTAGAGAGAGAAGAAGGGAGAGAGAGAGAGGGAAAAAATCGATGTGAGAGAGAAACATTGATTGGTTGCCTTCCATATGTGCCCTGACCAGGGATCAAACCCGCAACCCAGGTATGCCCTGACCAAGAATCAGACTTCCACCTCTTGGTGTACCAGACAACGCTTCAACCAACAAGCCACACCTGCCAGAGCTATTCAATCTTTTTAAGTTTAAACTTGTTTCAACTATTGATTCCATCCTTTAACTATTTACAGGAACAAGTGGCTCATGATTAAATATTTTTACTAAGTTTTTAATATAGTAATCCAAAAGTTAATTGGACTTTAATAAAAATTATAGCATATGAAGTTAGCCAACTTACCGAATGTACATATGTGTGCATGCAGAAACAGACACACCTGCCCTTATGTTGTGGAGTCTTTATTGAATCTTGTTTTTCAGTTTATGAAAGCAGCTAGTATCTGCTGATTTTTAATTTTTAAAGGCCCGAATTTTATGGTTCAAAATCACGGCTCCTTTATGACCCATGTATTTGTAAATTGAAGAATGTGAAAAATGTTTTCTAATGAAAGTCTTGAAATTGTGTAGAGTTCCTAATCAGGCACATATCCTTGTTAGTTCCTAAATATTTTTTTATTTGTCACCTCAATCCGCTGCTCTGTTTAATTTTAAAACATGCACATTTACTTCAACAAAATAGGATCATTTCACTTGTTTATGGCAGTGGAATGTGATTTCACGGTCCCTGGTGTGCATTTATCGTCAAAAGCTGACTTCTGAGAAATAAGGATATACATTTGCTCTGTTCCTACATACCAACATTTATCAAGTGTTAACAGGAATGATTTCATTAAAAAAAGAGAGATTTAGAGGCCCTGACCTCAATGCAGAATCAGAGACTCTGGGATCAAACCCTTGGAAATATCACGTTTCATAATCACTTCATGTAATTCTTATGCATACTGAATTTCGGAAACTCCCACGTTGGGTAATCCATACTCTGTCCTTAGATCGAAGTAGCTGATGAAAAGCTGTGCACTGGGATTGCTCTCTTTAGCCTCCACGTGCTTCTCCTGTGCTGGGTGCAGATTGTCGACACGGTGTCGCCTGCTTCCGCTGAAGGAAGATAGACACCCTGCCGTGTGACACTCTCTGTTATAATTAACCTGTGGACATTACGGATAGCACAGACTCTGTGGTTCCTGGGAAAATATTTCTCAAGGTCTCATAAGGCTTAAGAGGATTTCAATACCTTTTAGATTTGCTTCACACGATTTAATCATTCATTCAAAAAAAAAAAAAACCTCTTCTAAATATATATAGGGTCCGGCACAAATAATGCCCCTTTTTATTATAAAATCATAGACATGTACTTCTGTAATATAACAGTATCACACTCAAGCACATCATAGGACATTTTAGGTGAAATGTTCAAATTAAAACTATAAATTATTACACCCATATTATTACCCTACCAAACACCCTCAAACAGGTGTTGCTTCTGCTGGACCCTGTGCATGTGTGTGTATGTATGTGCATGCATATATATGTATGTGTTTATATATGCATGTGTATATATGTACATATATGCACATATGTGTATGCACACATAGAGGAATTGTGTTAAGTGAAACTTAAGATACTTAACAGTGTAACAAACTATGATTAAAATGAATTATAACTGATTCCATCCAGCCTTTGTCCTGGTACCACTCACATCATGTTGGGGAGGGGGTTTCTGATGTATCACTACAAATTCTAGGATTTCTTTTAAAAAATGAGGTGAAGCGAACTATTCAGAGGCCTCGTTTTACTTAGCCTTATGATGAAACTACAAGCATTACATTGTAAGTGAGAACAGGACATTTTATTGAAAACATTTTCACAGCATCATATTGTTTTCTGCATTTCCAGCAAAGCTACACAGACAAACATTGATTAAATTGGCTGTTTTCTTTCATTCTGGCCACCGCAGGTATGAGTCCTTAAGAGCCAGATTTTCAAGGTATTGGATTCTCAAATCCGATGTGGTTGAAGTTGTTTATGTCTATCTAAAAGTGTCTATAAGTACATCAGGGCATACACACACTTGTATGCACATGTATAATCGTGCATATGTATTCTTTATACTTATTTTTACAAACCTTCATAGTGTATTTTTCAAGCATAAAGTATAAACTAGACATCATTCTGTGGGAAAAGACAAGTCCTAACCCTGTGTGGTGGCTCTGGGACTGAAACTAAGACTCACCAAACATAAAGCACATGCCCCTAAAATTTTAGCACAGGAGACACAGGAATCTTCCTAGGGAAAATGATGAGAAGTCTATAGATATTAACTCCCTTTTTAGTTTTACTTTTTGCAAATCTATATGGTCTATGTTATGAGAATTTCATTGCCTTTCCTTAAGGGAATGTGTGTGTGTGTGTGTGTGTGTGTGTGTGTGTGTGTGTGTGTGTGATGTTTGGCTCTCATCTTGAGACTTGAAACAAAACCTGACCAAGATCACTCATGGGAACAGTGTCAGGTAAAAAATTCCATATGCCCATGTATAATGCTCTATCTTTTTTTGTTTCAGATACATAAATATATGCATATATGCATTTACATAAAGTTTATTTATTTAAAAGCTGGCACTACTCATTTAGAACTTTCACATTGTGATGAGGGATAAGACCTTGTAGAATTAATAAAGAAGAATATCCTAAGGTGATATCCTTTTCTGGAACACATAACAAAAATAAAGCCCAAAGATGCACATAGATTTTAGAGTTATAATGTAAAAACTGCTTCTCTGTAGACCTTTTGTTAGATATTAACACCTAAGGGCAATAGAAAACACAGCTCTCTCATAGAATATATTTGGAATGTTTGTCTTCCACATGAAAATATTTTTTATGAACTCAGATTCTCTAAGGTTATCATTTACATTTCTTTCAAATTATGTACAACTTGTACAGACAGTAGTATTTTATACTTTAAGATTGAAATAATATCCCGTACAAAGTTAACATGAATCAGATACTTAAGAGAATAACTAATTTTAATTTAATTATCTGGACTTCCTAAGCCCTCTCTTTTTCTACCACAACAATTTACTTATACCTGTCATGTGATAAAATATTTGAGATTGAAGCAAATAGATATCAATCTAGTGATTATTATAGATTTTAGTGTCCTTGTAAAAGATTTTGTTTTATTGACCTCTGTGGGCTCAAGAATGGCCACAGGTCCTTGCGTGATACCTGGACTATTTAATTGTGGACCATCCCCTCTTTCGACAACAGGGGAGTAACTGTTGCCAGTACAATAGAAGACTCCATTAATTCCTTTACTCAAGGTTGCTTCTGCCGGTTACTGAGCATATTTAATATGCCATGCGTTGCGCTGGTTGCCAAGATGAGTAACAGAGAATTCCCGCCGTGTTAAAGAAGTCTGAAGTCTGGGATGCTGTGCTGGAACTGCTGGGAACTTCGCAAATATTCATTATCCCTGCTTCCTTCTCAAAAAAGTCTTGATTTTATTCAGGACAACAATGTTTTAAGGTAAAATACTGTATTTCTCATCCTTGCTTGTAGCTAGGAATGACCAATTTGCTGTAAGAAGAAGGCATAGAGTCTGAAATCAGGAAATGTTTTTATGAAGCAGACTTGACAGTGAAGGCATCTTTTTACTCCCTGCTAATTTCCCTTCCTCTTATGCGGAATGTAGGACATGAAAGTAGATTACGTCATCCATCTTGTAACCTTACAGATAAAAGTCCTATTCTAAGAACAACTAAACAGAAACAGCCTAATGACTTGGGTATACATCGCACAAGCACTGGACTGACTGCCTATGGACTTCTTTTATGTGATAAAATAAATCCTTAATTTGTTTAAGACGCCACAGCAAATCTTTGTTAGTTGCACTCACATGCAATTCCTGAGGAATGCGGTGGTTGAAATGTAAACAAACACATTAAAATGGTGCACATGTATTGCAACTGTAAATGCACATACCCAGGGTATCCATTGCATTTATCACCACCACATTGCATATTGCACAGGATGAGTGTGATTATTTATTTGATTTATTTGTTATCTACATTCTCCCTCCTGTACCCCGCTCTTCTAGAACATAAGTTCCACAAGAGAGTAGGAACTTGGTTTTGTTTACTAACACATCTCTAGTACCTGGAATAATGCCTGATATATAGCCAACATTGAGTAAATATTTGTCAAATGAATTAATGTATGACTTCATGGATGGGATGTTTGAATGATTGTACTGGTAAACATATGGAGCTTACTCAGAAGACAATCACTTTTATCTGGCAGGGGAGTAAATCACACAAAAAAAGGTCTGTCTGTATTTAGGCAGGTCAGTTTCGGTAGGATAAGTTTTCTGGCTGCTGAATAAATGTTTCCCTGGTTTTCACACTAAGAGTAACACTGTGTTGCATTATTTTATAAATCAAAGAATAAATTGAAAATAACCAGACCTCAGGCATAGGTTTACTCTATAAGACTTTAGAAGTTAGCTTCAACAAGATAGCCGTGAAGTGGTGCTGTGGGAGAGTGGCCCTACATATGTGTCACTTTCATGTAACTACATGTAAGTGTATGTACTACATAAGTTATTGTAACCTCATAAAATATTTGTTAAATATTCTTTTATATGTAATTAAGAATAATTTAAATTGGTCATTCATTTTTGAGCATTCTTAATAACACCTTTATTAAGAGTATTCTTATACAATCCTCATGTATGTTCATTATGGTCTATTAATAACTTAAAAAAGAAAGAAAGAATACTACTTGTTTGGTACATTGAGAACATTGTTATAATAGTGAATAGAAATTATACAAATTCCGCTACACACGTAGAGGAGATATAAGAACACTCCACAAAGAAGTTCCTTTCTACTTGCTTACTACTGTAACATTGTTAAGAAAGTCATCTACTTTTTCAGTGAAGAACTTCTAACTATCTTCTAACTATCAGTTCTTAAAAGTAGTGTCGGTCATGCTCCAAGACGTCTTTTATTTCTTTACTAGTTGAATCCTATGCTGAGCTTCTGGTCAGCTGCTTTCTTTTGTAGGCTGATATCTCTTAAGTAGTTTTGTCTGTAGAGATTCCCTAAAATCTCCACACTTGTTTTTCAGCCCTGATTCTAGAGGACAACCTAAGGACAGCCATCACTGTGGTTCCTATTGGGGCTGCTGGAGTAGTTCTGCCAAGGTTGTTACAGCTAGTCCCATTACAGCTGCGTAATAGGAAGATAATCACTTCTGTTATCACATTTATTCATGATCCTGCTCCCCC
>PVJI01008413.1:0-71191 GCA_004026765.1 Micronycteris hirsuta
GCCATCTTGCCGGAAGTCCTCCCCCAACAAAATTTTGTTCCCTTGGGGAGAATACATGCTCTAAGTGGCAAAGCCTCTCCCTTCCCTATTCATTCATTCGACAGACAATAAAGGACCTCTACTATGTTCCAAGCATGAAGCTAGATGTTATGAGGGTAATCAAAACAGAAGGCCTAGTCTCTACCTACTTCCAAGGAGCATACTGCCTTGAGCAAGTATATGGATGTCTATGATGCCGAGATGCTGCCTCACACTCACATCTCTGTCTGTCTCCCTGATAAAGAGCAGCAGTGCACTGTACCAAGCACCGTGCAATGCTAACCAAGTATATCCTTTCTAAACATGATCTCCCTCTGGAGTCAGACACCAGGGGCCTCTACAGTCAGGTGCACCTCTAAAGAAATAAACCTGCACCTCCTGAGGGGTATGTTTATGAATAACACAGTCACAAAACACAGCCTCTATTCATTCTTTCCTTCAGACATTTATCATCTATCAGGCCCATGCCAAGTCCTGGGGATACAAAGATGAGTTTCAGATTGTCGCAGAAAGCTGTCTTCATTAAAAGTGTTTTCCATTGCCCAGTTCTCAACTGGGGTGATTTTACTCGTGTGTGTGGGGGGTGGGGGGGAGGCATTTTCAGGTTTTGGGTGCTACCGGCACCTAGTGGGTGAAAAGGTCAGGGATGTGGCTAAATACCCCATACTGCACTTTTCACAGCAAAGCCTTATCTGGCTGAAAACGGGTGTGAAACCCAGCTTTAAAAACTGCCATGATTTGTTTACATACCTGCATCTGTGCCGCAATGGAAGACTTTCGGTTTTCTATCTCTGCAGTTCCAAACACTAGTACTTACTGGGTGCTCAACAGTGTGTTGGATTAAACACAAATTGGCAAAAGAAACTTTCAAGCTAAAGGAAACACTTCAGGTGACTACATCTTCTTCACCCTCATTCCTTCCCCAGTCTTTTCAGGACACCCACCTGATTCTGCACACAGCAGCAAGAAGTCCTTGAAAAACAGATCATGTCAGTCCCCTGTTTGGCTCACTCCTACTGCACTTAGAATAATATCCCAGCTCCCATGCGTGGCTGACAGGTCTTCCAAGATCCGGTCCCTATCCAACCCTAATCTTAGATGCCATTCTTCCTTTGGTTTATTATACCCCAGCAATCATGATATCCTTCCGACGCCTTGCCAACAGCAAGCCTTTCCCACCTAAGGGCCTTGGTACTTAGTTTCCATGCCAGTCTTGTTCAATAAGCACTCCTGTGCCCCAGAGCCCAACTGAGGTCTTCTGGTCTTTAGATCATTTAACAATCTTTTGAGTTCTATCTGGTTATTTTAGTGTTCATCTTCCCCACTAGAAAATGAGTTCGGGGAAATCAGGTACCGCATCTGATTGTTCAGGTCTGCATCCCCAGTGTCCAGGGCAGGGCCTGGTTCCAGAGAAAAGGGGATGACAAGTTTCTGAGATGATGAATTCGATGTAACGGAGAACTTCATGTAGTGTTTATTACCCTTAGTAAACAGCTGTCCTTCGGCTAGGCCTCCTTTTGGGGTAAAGTTATACTTGGTTATCAACTCTCTTATATCCCTACTCCCGGGTTCTTTCCCGGATTTCACCGGACAGGTACTGCCTTCCTCGCCCATCCTCAGACCGGACCCCTTCGCACAGCTGTCTCCCGTCGCGTTGATCCTAATCGTTTAGGTACCCACAAGAGAGCAAGGTCGGGGAAAGGCGCAGTCCCCAGGCTCCGTCGCGCCCCTGTTTCCCACCTCCCGAGGCCCCCTCGCCAACCCGCCCCGGGATCTCTCCGACTCACCTTCTTCTTTTCCAGGCCTCCCATGGCTCCACGCTGAAGAGGTTATTAAGTGCCGCGCGGACTGACAGCGCCACTTCCTTCCGCACGTGCCCTTCGTAAGACTCCGAGGCCCCAACGCCGCCGGTCTGCGCAGGCTGCCCAACAAGGTGCCTGAGCGACTCTAGGAATAGATGGGGCTTTCCGCCTCAAGATTTAAGGAGGAAAAAAATCATTTAGACTGTCCTTTCGAGCTCTTTCCCATCCATGAGTCTATTACAGACAGTTTTAACGTTTAAACGAAGGGAGAGATTCAGGCATTTCTATAATTATCCTGATGACGAACGCACGGCATCTGAGCCCCGTTGCATGTTGGGATGGACAGGGGCGGAAGGCTTAAAGGTAGAGCAGGGACTTCTGGGATGCAGAGGGGAGCCACGCTTCGAGGGGCGTGAGCGCGTTGTGTTGTTATGGTAACGGTTACTAGGCGGTGTCGGAACGAAGCACTCGACTCTCAAAAGCTGCCGCTAGGGGCACTAAATGTGGTTGCGTTCCGTTAGTCGCCGGCTCTGGGCTTTTCCGTAAGTTCATTCGCTGTTGTGGGGATAAAATAAAGCAAAAGCAGACATTTATCCTACAGAGGTAGAGAAACCTGAGAGGCAACTTATATTTTTTGGTTGAAAAATGACGAAAGGCCAAGCAGAGGTACAGAACTCGTAGTATATTTTAAATGTACGTTTAAGACGTTTGAGCTTTTAATATGTACACGTGAATTTTGTACTGTACTGTGTTCCTCAAAAGATAATTAAAAGATGTATACAAATATTCACACCGAAGTGATGTGATTTCTTAAGTAGATAAAATTTTAAAGTTCTTTGATGTTTTTTTCGCCAGGATTCCAAACTCTATTTGAAGTTTGCCTCAAATTTTTAAATTTGAGGCCCTTGTAAATGTGACCAAGCCCAAGGTCATGGTTATAGAACTTACCCTTTAGAGGAAAATACATCATTGGCCAATGCTTGCTTTGAACAATGTGAATTTTATTATCTACTTGAAAGCTAAAATAAAATTAAAACCCAAGAACTCCACAGTGAAAAATGAAATGAAAACTGGGGAGGAGAAGGTGAGCTAGCAAAGACTTTGAGAATTACCAGGGGCATGTGGTGTTCACAGCAGAAGACGGTGTTTCAAAGAGGAGCGGTGCTGGTAAAGGTGACGGAGAAACAGACCATGCGGGCCAGAGGGAATTCAGAGAATGGCAGAGTCCATTAGGACTGGGCGAGAGTAGAGGAATGGATCTGAGAGGGCAGTAGTAGCTGTTTCATGCAAGGATTACAGGAGCAAGGCCAGTATCACAGGCATGTGAACTAGGCAGTCGCCCACGGTCCGGCGTTGATCCAACGCTCATTGCCGTCTTTGAAATTCTTAACAACTTTTCACCAAGATACTCTGCATTTTCATTTCTCATTGTCTCTTGCAGATCATGTAGCTGCTCCTGCACAGGAGGGATCCTATTTTGCTCATGTTGAATTTGAGGGGTCGTGGAAGATACAGGCAAAGGTGACTAGGAAAGCAGTTGTACCTTCAGGTCTACAGCTCAGGGTAGAGGTCATTGTAGGTACTAGATTTTGCAGATATGGAAACTGAGGTCAGGGAAGTGAAGGGACTCACCTCAAGATCACTCAGCTGCTAAGTAGTGGAAAATGGACTCCCTTTAGGCAGCCTGCTGCAGCGCCTGCCCTTGAAACCACGCCCCACTGCCTCTGAGTTGTGGACAGGCCTGGGCGTGCAACATTTAGTGCCCTCCTCTCGGTCTTTGCAAACTGTTATGTGACTCCAGGACCATGCAAAGCAGTTTGGATCTATAAAGGGAAGAAGTTTTTAACGATTAGAGCCGTCCACTCACGGAATACTTTGTGACATACCAAACCTCCATCTCCATTTTGGTGAAGAGGCCCAGACTCTGCAGGCAGACATACCTGGCTTTACCTCAAAACTGTGATCAAGCCACTTTACCTCTCTTCTTCATTTGTAAAATGGGGACAACACCAACTGTATAGATTGTTGTCAACTTACATATTTTTAAATTATTATTATTATTTAAAGATTTTATTTATTTATTTATAGACAGAAGGGAAGGGAGGGAGAAAGAGAGGGACAGAAACATCAATGTATGGTTGCCTCTCATGTGGCTCCCACTGGGGACCTGGCCTGCAACCCACGTATGTGCCCTGACTTGGAATTGAACCGGCGACCCTTTCGTTCACAGCCCGTGCTCAATCCACTGAGCTACACCAGCCACAGCTTTTAAAGTTATTTTAAAAAATAGATAATAGTGGCAAAGCCACTTTGGAAGACACTTTGGCCATTTCTTACAAAGCTAAATGTGATCTTACCAATCAAGCCAACAATGGCATTTCTAGGTATTTCCTCCATTGATGTGAATGCTGAGTGTCCACACAAAGTCTGCACATGAGCCCTGGCTGGTGTAGCTTAGTGGATTGAGCATGGGCTGGGAACCAAAGGGTCCCGGTTCGATTCCCAGTCAGGGCACATGCCTGGGTTGCAGGCCAGGTCCCCAGTGAGGGCCATGTGAGGAGCAACCATACATTGCTGTTTCTCTCCCTCTCTGTCTCCCTCCCTTCCCCTCTCTCTAAAAATAAATAAATAAAATCTTAAAAAAAAAAGTCTGCACAAGAGTGTTTATGGCAGCTTTATGCAGAGTTGCCAAAATTTAGAAGTAACCAATGAAGTCTTTCGATAGGTAAATGGATAAACACACTGTGGTATATCCATGAAATGGAGTCATTCAGCAATGAAAAGAAATGAGTTATCAAGCCATGAAAAGACATGGATAAATCTTTTTTTTTTAAGATTTTATTTATTTTTTATTTTTAGAGAGGGGGGAAGGGAGGGAGAAAGAGAGGGAGAGAAACAGCAATGTATGGTTGCCTCTCACATGGCCCTCACTGGGGACCTGGCCCGCAACCCAGGCATGTGCCCTGACTGGGAATCGAACCAGGACCGCTTGGTTCCCAGCCCGCGCTCAATCCACTGAGCTACACCAGCCAGGGCGACATGGATAAATCTTAAATGCATATTGCTACACAAAAGGAGCCAGTCTGCAAAAGCTACACATAAGACTCCAATTTTATGGCATTTTCCAAAAGAAAAACTCTATGGAATTAAAAGATCAGTGGTTCACAGAGTTTCAGTGCTAAGGGGAATTTTTAAGGTGGTGAAACTATTCAGTACTGGAGGATGTATGACATTCTGCATTTGTCAAAACCCATGGAATGTCACAGCACAAAGAGGAAATATTATATGCCAGTCAACAAAAATAACAGGAGATCAGTGGACCCCCGGAGTGGAATGCAAAATGTGACAGGCCAATGTAACAGTTTTACAGATGTGTGAAGCAACTTCACTGAAGAGGGTGGGAGAGAACGGCGATGGCATGAGTGATTTGTCTGTCATCACTGGGCCATGTACTGTGTGAGGGTTTATTTCTGTTCTCTCAGTTTCATTCCGTTGGTCTATATGTGTATCCTTATGCCACACTGTTTTGCTCACAGCCACTTCATACTAAGTTTTTGAAGTCAAGAGTGTGAATGTTCTCATTCTGTTCTTCCTTTTCCAGTATCGTTTTGGCTGTTAAGAGCTCCTTGCAATTTGACAAGAATTGAAGATAAACTCTTTCAGTTTTGCAAAAAAATGCCATTGGAATTTGATTCTGGAGGATGACTGTGGACTCATCCAAGTAGTTGCTGTGGAAAATGGTATTGCTAGAGCAGACTGATAAAGCCTGAGGCATATGGTTTGCTGCCATTGATTTAGTGAGTGCATTTTTTTCCATCCAATTTAGGAAAGAGGATCAGAAACAGTTCTCATTCTCATGGAAGTGACAAAATTTTATTCAGAGTTTTACATATGTTAATTCTTTTGCCCTCCCTCATAATGCAGTCTGAAGAGATCTGGATCAGTTGGATAGCCCACAGAACGTCACACTGATCTGTCACACTGGTCTCATGCTGACCAGGCAGGACAAGCAAAGCAAGCTCTCTGCAGCAGGCCCTGGCTGCAGGGCAAACGTGCAGCAGAGCAGACAGCACCCCACTTGGACCATCACATCCAGCCATCCCTGTGGTTTCGGAGTTGGCTGGGAAAGATGCAGTGTGGAGCTGACGGCAAGCCCCAGTGGGAGAACCACAATGCAGGACTCTGGAATTCTGTGGAAAGGTCATGCCATCCACTGCACAGAATTGTATACCTTTTGAGAAAGTTCCTCACTTGGCCCCGGGCCCTGGTAGAGACACCATCAGTGCAAAAGACAAATAATGTCTTAATATTACTTAAAAGTAATTTTGAACTAGCAGATGCTCTAAAAGGGTCTTGGAGACCCCCAGATATCCAAAGACCACACTTTTTGAGCCGTTCTCTAGGATTTGGGACTAAGGATTTTCTTTTTTATTTTCTTTCTCCTCCTTTTCCGCTCACTTCCTTTTCTTTCTCCTCCTTTTTTAACAAGTCTGTATTTTCTAATTTTTTTATGCAATCAACATGTTACTTATGAAATTTTTAAAATTTAAGATTAATTATGGAACAGTCTGAGAGTAATCAGAGGGGAAGTAGGAGGAGATAATGTGGGGGAGGGACAGGATTTCAGAAACACCTATAAAGGACACATGGACAAAACCAAGGAGGGAGGTGGCATCAGGAGGGAGGTGGGGATGGTTGGGGTGGGGAGGGAAGTGTTAGGGGGAAAATGCAGACAGCTGTACTTGAACAACAGTAAAATTAAATTATGTAAAAAAGATGAATTATGAACATCTTTCTACATTAAATGAGCTCTAAAATAGAAATTGTGTATGTCTACATATTTAATTAATAAAATGGTATTTCATATATAACCATGTAGTCATGCAATTGTTATATCTACCCTTCTCACGCTGCCTTCCTGCACACAATTTTATTTTTCTCTTTTGAATTCTTTCTTCGGCTATGTCCTGGCGCAGCCAGCCTAAGACCCTCAGGAACAAACCTTTAGTCTGACAGTTAGCCCTGTTGACACGCTGCAATGCCGGAGACGGATCCCAGGGAAATTCTGGGTGTCTGACCACGCGAAAGGAGAGAGTATTAAAGTTTTGGAGAGAAGGGCGGGGTTAGGTGAAATGTAAACCAAGCAATGTTTTGATAGGCTCAAGGCCAAGCTGCATGAGAAGGGTAGGTAGGCTTTGGGTCTGGACATCAAAGTCGACCCAAAGGCCCTGTTTCCTTGAAAACTACTTCGAGGTAGGTGTGGAATGTTGTTCAGTCCAGAAACTTCTTACCTGAAGCTATTTCTCTGTCTCCCAGTGACCTGGCTGCTCCAGGCATGTTTCATTCTTAGTCGTGGGATTTCAAACAGCCAAATTCTGATAGCTTGTGATTTTGAGGGAGAAAAAAGGGAAATCTTAATACAAAAAAAAGGAATAGCCACTCAAACAACATGGTTCTTGGGACAGTTTACAGCTGTAACATGACGTTGGTAGAAGGAATGCTTCCTGCTAATGTTGCAGCGGCTTCATCTGTACCTGTTTTGAGGCACAGATGGGCGCCCTTGCTCACTCCAAGCTCATTTTTACTTTTTCAGCTATAGACTCCCAAATGCAAATCCTGAACCAAATGATTTAGTAAGTCATCTTTTTTTCTTTTTTACTTTCCCTTACTGCATTACCTAAAACAGCCCAGCCCACCCTCACTCGCTCTATTTCTAATGGCTATGAGAAATGCACTCCCTCCCTGATGGTCACCGAGGTACCTCAGGAATCAGAGGAGACCTGCCCAAAGGAAGCTGCTTCTCACCAGAGGCCAGGCAATTGAGAGCCTCTGACTATGGCCGCCTCTTCCAGGCTGCCCTCCAGAAAGTGGCAGGAACCAGCATCTCCGCCACTCACCACAGGCAGAGGATTTGGGGGCTGGGGCAGTCCTCTCCTGGATGAAAGCAGCTCCACTGCACACAAATTGCTGAGGCTTCTCCAGACTTCCAAACCCAAGGATCTGTAGAATTTGGGCCTCCAGCTGGGCTCCTTCCTTCCTCAGAATCTTACCCTGATGGGCCACATCCAGCTTTTCTACACTGGCCAGTCTAGTTTTAGATGTATAAAGTACTCCCATAAACAGATGCACATCTGAAACAGTCATGTGTCACTGACAACAGGGATACCCTCTGAGAAATGCTTCGTTGGGTGACATTGTTGTGCAAACATCATGCAGTGCGCTTGCACAAATCTAGATAGTGTAACCTTCCACACTTACATGGTATGGCACAGCCCGCTGCTCCTAGGCTGCAAACCGGTACGGCATTTCACTGTACTGAATACTGCAGGCAACTGTAACACAACGGTATGTATTTGTGTATCTAAACATAGCTAAACATAGAAAAGGTACTGTAAAACCCGGTACAAAAGATAAAAACGGTACATTTGTGCAGGGCACTCACCATGATCGGAGCCTGAGGACTGGAAGTCGCTCTGTGCAAGTCGGCGAGGGGGTGATGAGGGAGCGTGAAGGCCCAGGACACGGCCGTCCACCTGTAAACACTGCTCACTTAGGCTACGCAAATACATTAACCTTATGTTACTATAACATTTGTGCTTGAAAAACTTAACACTTTTTAAATCTTTTTTACTTTTTGATAACACCTAGCTTAAAACCCAAACACGTTTTACAGCTGTACAAAAGTATTTTCTTTCTTCATATCCTTATTCTGTAAGCCTTTTTCTATTATTATTATTATTATTACTTAAAAAAAATTTTTGTTAGAAACTAAGACACAAATACACATTAGCGTAGGCCTACACAGGGTCGGGATCACCGATATCACTGCTTCCACCTCCATGTCTTTCCCTCCAGAGGGTCTTCACGGCCAATAAACACACGGAGCTGTCGTGGCCGTGGTAACAGTGCCTTGTTCTGGAGGACCTGGCGAGGCTCTTCTGGAGCAGGTTTTATACTCTTTTCAGAAGTACGTCCATGGTGGTTTGCTTGGCTTGTTTCTTTCGTCCACCATAAACTTGCCTGTAAGCAGAGAAGGCACCTTGAACTTTCTTCCCTATTAATGAAAACCGGTGGTGTTGGAGTGCATGTTTTCAAACTTTTAAGGAGCTTGCAGGCTTCTGCTAAGCCCTTTACTGTGGATTTTCCTTGGGGGCGGGGGTTGTCTTCTTTTTCTTCTCCTGCAGTTCCTTTTCTCTGCCTCTTCTTTAGCTACATGTTCCTGTCCAGTTCCAACAGCTCCTCGCCAGTTGTTTCCTCGGGAACCACCTCTAGGAGCTTCTCAATGTCATCCTCATCCACACCCAGGTTCAAGTTGTTTGCTGTCTTAATCTCAGCTTTATTGATCTTTGTAACATTTGCGCTATGGTGTTATAATGGCTACAACATCACTAGGCAATAGGAATTTTTCAGCTCCACCATTGTATATGAGGTTCGTCATTGATTGAAATGTCGTTATGTGGTATATGACTGTTATTTATCTATCCCAAGAGCTTGCCTTGTGATAAGTCAGGCACAAAAACAGATTATCTTGAAAGAATGAATCTTGGCCGTTTGCCATAAAATGATTGCAATAAAACACTTATTTGAAAATGATTAGAGGTGTTTTAAGGGCTTAATATCTTCACAAGTTGAGCTGGAAGGGAGCTTAGTTAGAATAATCTTGTCCAAGTCTTTCATCTCACCCAGAGTGACCTGGTCGAGGTCACACAGCACGGCCAGAGTTAACTCTCGTATGTCAATTCTCCTGTGGGACTGGGCAGACGAGAAATCCTTTGTTTTCTTTCCGTGCAGAGACTTTTTTTAGGTTATTCTTCTAGTCCTGACAAAAATCCTGCTACTCACGGCTTTGTGTCTCAAATGATTAAATTCTCTTCCTTAACTTGTTTTGTTTTGTCTCCAGGGAGCTCGGCTGATTAAGAAAACTAGCTTGTCGGGTCCACGTCCAGCCAGCCCCACCTCTCTGGGCGGGCAGATTACAGCTGACTCCGCAGTCTCGCTCATGTGACCGCCACAGCTCCCAGTTCTGCTCCATCCCAGGCCCAGGCAGGCACTTCCAGGGGCTCCTTCTTCGAGGGGCAACAGGTAGGCACCCCAGCACTGCCCATGCACTGCTTCAACAGCCAGGGGGATACCAGACAGGTGCAGTCAAGCTGACTTGGGCACATCCGATGACAGGCACTTCAGGCAGCAGGACAGAATGTGACTGGCCTCGACAACGTCTCCCACCGCCCTTACTTGCCCTCCCCCTCTCCTTGCCCCTACCTCCAGGAAGACCTCTCTGCCCTTCTTCTGTTCTTTGGCCTTCCTATCGGCTCAGTGACAGACATTTCCCTTTTTTTCTCTCTGCTGACTTAGCAGCACACTGCCAAGCGTGGAGAGATTAATCAGTGACAGGAAGCTGCCTCTTTGGGAGCAGTGACCGGCTGTGGTCAGGACAGACTCTGCAAGGCCAGCTCCGGGAGTGTCCGGCTCCCTGCCTGCTGCTCACCCGCCTGCGGCTGCCATGGGATACCTTGGGGCCCTCCTCTTCCTGCTGGGGGCCCTGGGGGCTCTCGCTGATATCTGCCGTAAGTAACTGGACCTACCCCGTGCCTCTTGCCTCCAGGGT
This sequence comes from Micronycteris hirsuta, assembly GCA_004026765.1. Lineage (NCBI taxonomy): Eukaryota > Metazoa > Chordata > Mammalia > Chiroptera > Phyllostomidae > Micronycteris > Micronycteris hirsuta. Next base: position 10,450 of record PVJI01008413.1, read on the forward strand.
CCTTAGGAGGGGTGACTATTTTGTCCGAGCCCCTCATTATGTAGCTGGGGAAACCGAGGTGCCGATGTTGGGGTAGGTACAACTTATCTGCCTGCCCCTTTGGGCTCCCAAAGCAGTTGGGGCTTAGCTGGACCTCAGCGTTTAGCACATTGTATTGAGATTAATTACATGTCTGATTCCCCACTAGACACAGTCACCTCCATTAATTCACTCATTTGTTCATTTATCCATTTGATACACATTGATTGAGCCTTCTCTGTATCAGGTATGGTGCTAGGGTTTGGGGAAAGAACAAAGAGCAAGACAAATCCAGTTTCTGTCCTCCTAAAGCTGCTGCCCTAGTGGAGGGACAGACAAAGGAAGTCAAGAGGCAAATCAGTGCTGTGTTTGGGGGCTGAGGTGAGTGCCAAAGGAGGGCACGAAGGTTCGGGAAGGGTTTCCAAGGAGCTGGGGCAGCATGGCAACTGATACACAAAGGAGGAAAAGAAACTGGCAAGGAAAGGAGTAGGGGACAGGCCTCCCACGCAGAGGGAGGTGAGTATGCAGACCCTGGTGGGCAGACGAGTCCCACAGGGTCAGGGACAGCCATGGTGAGACATTTGCATTCTATTCCTTATGTAACGTAAGGGCTGGGCCCCCATGGGTCTCTCGGGACCCGTCTCCGAGTCTGAGTGCTCAGGTCTGGGGCTACCTTGGCACTGGGCCCAGTCAGGAAGCAGGGCCCAGTCAGGAAGCAGAAGCCAGGAAGGGAAGCCTCTGAATCCTGGGGCCACCCACTCTTTCCTTCCTCTTATACTCTGCCTGTAGCATCAGGCTCTGCGTTACGCTTTCACCACCAGGACCTCTTGTGATCCTTGGAGAAACCCAGAGGCAGGTTCAGTCATGGCAGGTGATAGATGACGGCTTCATCTATCACCGGGACATGGAGGGGCTAGGTGACCTGCCCAAGGTGCTCCAGCTTCCCAGGAGTCTGGGCTCCGCGAGTGCAGCCAGACCCCTTAGCCCTTGGCTCTTGGTCCCTGTCTAGATAGTTCCCAGGGTAGACCTGGTCCTCAACCTCACTGATTGTGAACACTTTAAAAGTCCCCTTCCCATGGAACCTGGAGAGCCCTGGACTGGGTTTGCGGCTGCAGGTGGCTACTGCTGAGTCACCCCCAGTCTCATTCCCTCACCTGGAAAATGGGCTGAGAATGCTCCCCGGCCTTCCTCCTTTGCACATGCCAGGATCCCATGCACCTGCTGTACCAGCTTAAAGCTCTATGCAATGAACAGGGATGCGGCACCATTTGTGTAAGGTGGGCTCCTGTGCTTCGGAAGGTTGATGCCAGTCCGAGTTGTGCGGCCTTGTGAGTAGGAGGCTCTGGTGGGGGCTATGCTAGCCCAGGGCCACTTTTATTACCCTGAGTGACTCTGTCTGTCTCCTTCCTTCTCAGGAGGCTGTTTACAGCTCCAGCCTCTCTTCTTATCACTTCTAACCCCAGGGCTGACTCATCTGCTGGAGGTCAGGTCCCAGGGCGAGGCAGGGATTACTTCACCTTTTCTTACTTCTGAAGAAAAGAGAAAGGAAAAGAGAAATGTGGAAAGGACATATGATGACCAGAAAGACAGACTGAGGGCCCTGGCTGGTGTAGCTCAGTGGATTGAGCGCGGGCTGGGAACCAGAGGGTCCTGGTTCGATTCCCAGTCAGGGCACATGCCTGGGTTGCTGGCCAGGTCCCCGATGAGGGCCATGTGAGAGGCAACCATACATTGTTATTTCTTCCTCTCATCCTCCCTCCCTTCTCCTCTCTCTAAAAATAAATAAATAAAATCTTTAAAAAAAAAAAGAATTAAAAAAAAAAAAAGACAGACTGAGGGAAGGAGACAGACACACAGAAAGACCCTAAGAGATAGAAAGGGCAAGAAGAGAAATTCCCACTTACCTCCCCCATCCCACTCCCCCCACCTTCCTGCTCTTGTAGCAACAGGTGTCTACAGCTTCGGGGGAAATGGGCATAAGACGTGGGACCCACACCAGAAGAGATGGGGATACGTGAGGCGGGCCCAGGAGGGGAAACCAGAAAAGCTGGCATTGGAGCTGCCTGTCATTACCAAAACCAATAAGTAGAGACAAGGATTGAATCTTTATGGGTGCTTTATTCAGGTGCTGGTAATCTGAGATGACGGTGAGTTAGGTACCCTCAAAAGCTGTCTTAACCTCTCATCTCAAGCCAACCTTTTTATAAGGAGAGGAAAAGACTAGGTAAAGGGTTTGGGATAGAAGGTTCACTGGATAATAGTTGCAGGCGATTTTCCTAGTACTTCTTTATTTGCTGGTCAACAATTCTTTATCTGCATCACGGTCACCAACACACCAACATTTCCTCCCTGGAACACAGTGGCTGAGACACCGTCTCCAGAGACCATCTCCATCTCGAACTCCTGGGGTCGTGTAGGTCACGCAGGCCAGTTCCTGGAATAACAGCTTTCCACCTGCTTTCATCACTTAAGCCTATCAACTATGACTAAAGCTAAAACCTTTAACTCTTGAGTCCTCCGATCAGAGGCACTCTGCCTGGCAGTTCCTTTGGGAGGGGCAGCCTGTGCAGTATCCTGGGACAGGGCACAGAGGACACAGGTGGAGCCCTGCAGTGACCTGGAGACAGTAGATGGGGAAAAGTCCACGGTGACTGCAAAGCTCAGGTTCCTTCCCTAAAAGAAGAGGCTGGATGGAGGTCAGCGGGATCTGGGAAATAGGTCAGCTGCAGCTGGGAAATATCCCTAAGGCTTCAGCTTCCTGGGTATATCCAGGCATTTTAGTTACACAGTTCAAGGTAAATTCCAAAGCACAGATAAATGGTTGAAAATGTGATGGCCTTCTAACAAGTCTCGGGTCCTCATTGCCTAAACAGAGGTGGCAGGAAAAGGGTTATTTTGGGATCTGCATAAAGGAAATTCACCAGGCGGCACCAGGTAGCCAGTCGGCAGTGTTTTAAACTGGATGTGTTACATGTTCCCCATGTGAGTTGAAGTTTTTGGAAATGGGTAGAACAGGCAGTCAGCAGAGTGTCACAGAGCAGGGGCTTTGCAGGCAGGTCCACCCTTGGCTCAGCAGCCTTGTGTAAGACACGACTTTGAACTTTCGTTTCTTCATTTGTGCAAAGCGATGGTGACAGTACACACGGCCTGGGGGCTGGCGTGAGGACCCAGTGAGTGAGGTCAGGCACAGTGCCCGGGGCACACCATACGGCTTGGCCTCCAGTCTCTGTTACTCCTCGTGGGCAGAGTAGTTGCCTGGCCCAGGCTTCCTTTGCACTCGGCCCACCACCCCTCCCAGCCCACTCCAACTGCTCTTTCAGAACACCTGCTTCCCCCGCTTTACCCCACTGCCTTTCATTCCGTCCAGATCTCCCCATACGAGTAGGGTCTGTTCTGGGTGGAGCGGGGCTGGGGCCATTTATTCCTTGGAGAGGGCCCTGGTAAGGTAAAAGCAGTTGCTTGCTGGTAGCCTGCCCTGCGACCTCACTTGGCCTATTTTCTTCCCTAAGACATACCGGCGGTGGACAGCAAGCTGGTGCAGAGTCTGGGTCAGCGCCTCTTGCCCTGGTTGGACCGGCTCTCTCCGGAGCAACTGAACCCCAGTATCTTCGTGGGCCTGCGCCTCTCCAGCCTGGAGGCCAGCACCAAGGAGGCCTACTACCTGCACAGCCTCAAGCTCGATTACCAGCAAAGCCTACTGGGGTATTGCCACGATCTCTCTTCTCTTTTCCACCTTGCCCTGCTTCACATCCTAAGAGACAGGAGACCTGCATTCTGGTTTTGTACCTGCCACTGCTTGGTTGGGAGACCTTAGACAAGTTTCATCTCCTCCGGGCCTTTCTTCATCTGTAGAATGGGGTCGGTTTGACTGGTACCAATACAGGGTCCTTGTGCCGCTCCTGCAGCCACCCTCCTGTACCTGAGGCAGACGTCACTAATCCATGACCACACTCTTCCGTACCAAGCCCAGGAGCAGCATCTGACTCTGTGCTTCCTTTCTGGAGGGTTTAAGGGGAGGCCTGTTCTGAGGTCCAGTAGGGGAATTTGAATGAGAGATGAAGGATCAGGAGCACCATGGAGCACCTCCTTATTGGACTCCCTCTTGAGCAATGGATGCAGGGCGTGGAGAAGAAAGACAGGGAAGAGTACATGGGTGAAGGGTGACAGAAATGGTGGGGCAAGCACAGGTCATTTGGATAGGTGAACCCTCAGAGTTTATCCTCGAGTTTAATTTTTCATCTTGATAAAATATATGTGGCATACACCTCACAACTTACATGGCTGACTATATCTGCTTTGGGGAGGTTCTAGCAGATTTTCCAGCTGCTAGGACATTTTCCACTTTGCAATGTTATGTGGGGGAGAAGGGCGCCCCAAGCCAGGTTTACCTGGGGAGCATTTTGTTCTGAAAATGTTGCTGACTGGCTTTGTCCTGGGTTTGCCTCCAGCGATGACAGCAGTGACCCCCAGACCAAGCCCTCCATGGGCCAGCTGGCTCTCTACATGCTCGCTCTCAGGGCCAACTGCGAGTTCGTTGGAGGCCACAAGGGCAACAGGCTGGTCTCACAGTTGAAGCGGTTCCTGGAGGATGAGAAGAGGGCCGTTGGTGAGGGGATGCAGTCTGCCAGGGGTGGGGAGGGCTCATCAGAACTTGGGGTTTCCCTAGGCCTCTTTCCAGCCCTTCTGCCTATCTCACTATCCACTTAGAGGCTCGGGCCTGCCCCAGTAGCCATCCTTGATCAAGCCTTTCCTGCACTCCACATCACTCTGTCAGCGAGTTCTGCTGCTCAGCCACCAGGATGGACCTGATTATTCACCTCTGGGACAACAGCATAGACTTCTTACCACTTACTCCTCACCCTTTCTCTGCTAACTTTCTTGCCTCCTGACTTGACCAGCACACACGGAACGAGCATTTTAAATATAAATCTGATCTTTTAATGCTGCTTAAATCCTATGGGGGCTGCTCACTGCTCTGTTTACAGTCCACAGGCCCAGCCCGTCTGCCATCTTCTCCTCTCTGGGCTCTGTCCACCCACTCTCGGGCTCACACGCTCACACCACCTTCCTCTATGGGCTCCAGCCACACTGGCCTTCTCTTAGCTCCTAAATTAGTATCTCTGTATATTTCCCTGTCTCTGGAAGGCTTCCCTCCCCTTCCAGCTCCCTTCCGCCTCACCTCCCCAGCATCACTCCCTTAGAGACTCCTGCCCCAACTCCCGCGACGCTCAAAGACCTTTGTTGTACCGCCCCATGGCCCTCCGTCCACATTTCGGTTCTCACCATGCTCCTGTGAGCGTGGATTGTGTTATTGTCAGAGGCCCCAGCTGCACTGTGCCTGGCCTGTTGTCACTGTATTCCTACCTCCAAGCACAGCCCCTGACACTTAGTGGGGCCTCAGAGAGTCAGGCTTGAAGGAATGAAGGATCCCGTGACCAAAGAAGGACATCGGGAAGTATAGCCCACAGGGTCCTGCGTGCTGGTGGGGCTAGTTGCTGGGAGGGGGCGGAGAGGCAACCCCTCCAGCCTGGCGTGACCCCCTCGCCCCTTGGTTTTCTCCCTCTCAGGGCATACTCACAAGGGCCAGCCCCACACCAGCTACTACCAGTATGGCCTGAGCCTCCTAGCCCTGTGTCTCCACCAGAAGCGGGTCCATGACAGCGTGGTTGGCAAGCTCCTGTATGCCATGGAACACGACCACCATCCTCACCAGGGCCACCAGTCTGTGGGTGAGTGGGCCAGACCCTGCGAGGCCCGGCCGGGGCTCCTGCAGCCCACACCCGCAGCTGAAAGCCTCTACCCCCAGGCTCCATGCTCACCTTTCCTGGGACCCCTCCTTATCGAGTCGGCTAGGAACAAAATGGTGGGGGCTTGTGTGCAGTGCAGTGGCTGTGACCGGAGCTGGAGCTGGAGCTGGATTGGGGTCCCGACCCCAGCTCTGTTGCACGTGGTCATTGTAGGACGCCCTGGACAAGTCAACCGGCCTTTCTGGTTCAGTGCTCCCATAAAATAACCTCCCAGCAGCATCTCGTTAAAACATGCCTTATGAGTCAAGGGCTTAGCACAGTGCCTGGCGTGGAGAAACTTCTGGATAGATAGTTGTGATCTGTCATCACATGAGCTGGGAAGCCTGAGACCTGGATCTGGATCTGCTTCCTCTCTGTGTGACCTTGGGCCTCCTGTCCCCTTTCTTGTCATTGTATTTCAAGGCCTGGCTCTGTGAGGGTGGGTGTGCCTCCCAGAGGGTGGGGGAGGATGGAGTGGGTTAGGGGTGGTTAGAGGCCCACAGAGAAGATGGCAGTAGGGCCTCTGCCGGCAGGGAGCTTGTCCTGCCTCAGAAGCTTGTAGAAAAACATCCTCAGGGCCTGACTGGTGTGGCTCAGTTGGTTGGGCATCATCCTGCAAAGTGAAAGGTCACTGGTCTGATTCCTGGTCAGGGCACATGCCTGGGTTGTGGGTTTGGTCCCCAGCCAGAGCACGTACGGGAAGCAACCAATAGATGTTTCTCTCTCACATCAGTGTTTCTCTCCTTTTCTCTCTCCCTCCCTGCCCCTCTCTCTAAAAGCAAATGAATAAGTTAAATCTTTTTTAAAAATCTCCAGGGCCTCCCAGTGTCCTGGACCTGTTAAAGCAGACCACGTTGGTGTGCATCCAGGCATGTAAAACTCGCCTGGTGATTCCAGTGTGCAGGCAGGTTTGGGATGAGTGGTGTAGGATAAAGTCTTTTTGGGCCTTCCTCCTCCAGTCTCTCCCTAACCTCTATCTACCAAGCAGTAGAGAGGGGCTGGGTGACCAACCGTCCCAATTTGCCTAGAACTAAGGAGTTTCCCAAGACACTGGACTTACAGTGCCCAAACTGGGAAAGTCCTGGGCAAACTCAGCTGAGTTGGTTCCCCTGGCTGGTGGAAACTTTCTAAAATGCTGATTGACCATGTCGGTCCCCTTCTTCAAGCCCTCCCATGGCTACCCATTACCCCTGCACCCGACCTGGGCTGGCTCCAATCGGCTCTGTCCCCTGCAGATACAATGGCCATGGCAGGCTTGGCCTTCACCTGCCTGGAGCGCTCTGACCTCAACCCCAATCTGAGAGACCGGATCACCCTGGCCATCAGGACAGTGAAGGAGAATATCCTGAAGGCCCAGACCCCAGAGGGCCCCTTTGGGAATATCTACAGCACCCCTCTGGCACTGCAGGTGGGAAAGAGACTGCGGGACTGTGGGCCCCCCCGGTGGCTGCTGGGAGGTGGGCTACTCAACTGTTTTCTCCCTGCTGGCTGACCCACCTCCTCCTTCTCTGCCCCGTTCTGTCACCAGTTGCTGATGACCTCCCCTATTCCGGGGGTGGAGCTGGGCACAGCATGCCTCACCGCGAGGGCTGCTCTGGTGGCCAGCCTACAGGATGGGGCCTTCCAGAATGCTGCCATGATTTCCCAGCTGCTGCCTGTCCTGAACCACAAGAGCTACGTGGACCTTCTCTCCCCAGACTGCCAGGCACCAAGAGGTAGCCAAGCCTTTCACGAAAGCTTGGCTGTTTTCAATCTGCGGGGCACTCATTGAATTCTGCATGGCCCAATGAAGCGTGGTTCTTTGGTCCAGATTTGCTGAATCAACAGGGTTGAGTGGATGTGCGTGGGACACGCTGGCAGCTAAAAGGTGGTCATAGCTTCTAGAAATGCACAGTGTGGGCAGGGAGACACCAAATGGAGAGCTCTGGGTGGACCAGGAATCTTCAGCCCTACTGTGATACCCAGGACAGAAGTGATGAATGAATGAATGAGTGAGTGAATGAGTAGAAGGGGAACGACACATTTTGTCTAGCTCTTGTACATAGTGAGCCCCAATTAGCAGCTTGAATCAGGGCTTTCTCTGGGAGAGGGGCTTGGGTCGGTGGGTGGGATTTGCCGGTGGAGAAGAGAGCAGAGAAGAGGCAAGAAGAGCAAAGGCACAAAGGTGAAAAGACTGGAATTTGGGTGAAGGGTCTTGCTAGAGAGCAGGGTCAGGGAGAAGGAGCTAGAGTGGCAGGCAGGAGAATGAAAAGGAAAGGAGATCTTCAGGGGGAATAGGGGAGTGATATGAGCAAATGCATGTTCTAGAAAGAGCCCTCCGGGGTACTATGTAGCAGAGAGGTGGGAGGGGGTTGCTGGAGGCAGAGAAACCACTGAGGGGCCTGACTCTTGGGGCTAAGGGACAGGGCGGCCTGGGATGGCAGCCAGGTTTCAGGTGAGCATGTGGTGGTGGTGCTGACTGAGATGAGACCATATGGAAGGCGGAGGTCCTGATTGGTCATAGTGTCTTAAAGGGAAGGAAGGAGGACTAACCACCAGGCCCCCTGCCCTCATACTAGCTGATGCTTCCTCTCTCCCACGTACAGTCATGCTGGAACCAGCTACGGTGGCCCCCTCACAGACTGAAGTCCCCGAGGTCATCCAGGTTATGCTGACAGTCCCCAGTGTCTGGCCAAGATACACACACTCCATCCTTGTTCCTGCTGGGTCCTCCTTGGAAGATGTCCTGAAGAAGGCCGAGGAGCTTGGGGGATTCACGTGAGACCCCCACTCCCAGCACTCACCCCACCCAACCTCACATCCCTGAAATGGGGTCATCCCTAAATAAGATGGGAGTGCCTCTCATGTTATCAGCGGGGAATCCGAAGGCCCAAAGAAGCTCAGTGCCTTCCGTCAGGCCTCCCAGACTTGTCTTCTGAAAGATGTGCCTCAGTTTGAGAAGGCCCCAATTTCTGCCCCCAGCTGGCTTTCCCAGAGGACAGCCTCCTGCAGCCAGGGAGGGCCCACAGAAAACATCAGGCCAGGGAGTCGGAGACAGAAAGAGGAAGGAAAAGGGGAGAGAGAAAAACAGACAGACAGTGTGCAGAGTGAAGTGCTCTGAGCAGCCATGTGAGCCCCGCCCCAATGTTAGGGGCCACATGGCCCCACAGATTTAGGGAATGACTGGGGAAAGGACCTTGCTTCATGACACCCCCTAAAATACTACTTTCCTTTTGCTTAAGTCACCCTGAATGTGTTTCTGTTTCTTAAAATTACAAACCACCCCCCTCTAAGACCTAAACCATTGATAAGCCTTTTGGAGAGAGGAGGGACATGACCCACGAAGTGTTGAGAGGATCCTTGGGCTGTGACGTCCAGATGGATTGGAGAAATGCAAAGCTGGAGGCAAGGAGTTTGCGGAGCGGGTGTGATTGAGGAGATTCTTGTTGGCAAGGGCCAGAAATCTAACTCCAGTGCTCTCTGGTAGTGAGGAGCATGGCATATGTAGAGTCAGAGAGAAGCAACCCAGCCACGAGGAGAGGGCAGCACCACTGAACCACAGAAACTTCCAGAATCAGAGACCCAGTGCCGCCACCACATGTCCCTGTCCACCCGTTCCAGCTTCTCTCTGCACACTGGCTCCTCCCTCTCTCACTGGACATTGGCATTTTGTGCGTGACGCTGGCAGATCTGATTCTCAGCCCTGCAACCTCAGTCCTTGGAAACGGGCCAGCTGCTGGGTTGATAATGTAATGATAGATGCCCCTTCCTGCAGACCACGGTCATGGTCAACAGAGAGGGGATGAAGTCACCTGAATGGGCAGTGTCAGTGGGGCTAGAGAGGAGAAGAGGGGTGGAGGTGAGACCCCTGGCATGGTAGCCTAGGAAGAGTGTGGCTAGCACCGGCCCTGAGTTCCTGCTGTGGATGAGCTTCACTTCTGCCCTTGGGTCCATGAGAGCAAAAGTCACCTTTTCTCTCTCTTTTTCTGTCCCTTTGGTAGGTATGGAACACAGGCCTCCTTGTCAGGCCCTTACCTGACCTCCGTGATGGGCAAAGAAGTAGGGGAACGTGAGTTCTGGCAACTTATCCGAGCCCCCGACACCCCGCTGCTGCAAGGTGAGTCCGGTGGCTGGTCACCTCTGGGCGTGCCCCCCACTGCAGCCCCGACCCAAAACGGAGGTGTCGTTAGCTCGCCACAGCTTTCCCCTGCACCTTCTTGGGCCCCAGCCTTGGGTAACACTGATGCTCAAGTTCACATAATTTATTACTGAATTCTTGACAATTTTTATGTAAGGTTGCGTGGCAACTCTAAGAAATCAGATAGGCAAAAAAAAAAAAGAAGAAGAAGAAGAAGAAGAAAATTTAAATTACCTGTAATTTTCTACCTAGAACTAACTTCTTTTAACTTAGCAATAAATCTTATTTAACCCAGTATATCCCAAATATTATCATTCCAAGATGAAATCAATGTAAAATTATTAATGCCATTGTGCACGCTTTTTTAAAAATATGATTTCAAGTGCTCAGTTGCCATGGATGGCTAACGGCTGGCATATCGGATGGTGCAGCTCTCTATACTGTTTTGCAATTTATTTTTTTAATTCTTAATATATTATAGATATCCTCCTATGCTGGTATGTGTAGACCTTCTCATTTCTTGGTAATGGCCACACAGAATATGTTCTCCACTGGGGCATTTTGGGCTGCAAGTAGCAAGAAACGCAATGCAAACCAGCTTCCACAGTTTGACGTATATCGGCCCATGCGACTGGAGTCCAGAGGGAGCGAGGGCTTCAGGCTGGTGTAACCTGGGCTCCAGCCTACTTCCCTGGGACTCCGGCCCCGTCTCCTGGTTGGCTTCTTCCTCCGGAGAGGTCCTTCTGTGTCTTCCCAGGGCTGTTCCCTTTCAGGACTGAGGAAGCTTGTCTGACTCCCCAACAAACCTCTCCTGGTGTCGCGAAGGTGGAATGGTGACACAGGAGCATTTCTGGGTCCATCCCTATTGCTAGGAGCTGGCCCCAGTTCAGCAGCCACCATTAGTTGGAGAAAAGGGATCACCATGTGACTTGTTTAGGCCAATCAGGGCCCACCCCAGTGCCCCGTAGGGCGAAAGGGGGTGTGAAGCAGGATGGGTGGGCCTCTAGGTTGTCTACAGTTTTAGGTCTTATGCCCCATGAGTGTCATGAGTGTCCTTGTGCAACAGTTCAGTCACCAGCCAGACTCTTAAAGGTCATCTGTCCCTGCCCCTGCTACCTGGAACTTCAGCTGAGCACTTACACATACCAGTCATTGGGCCAAGTGCTTTGTGGAAGGCGGGAGCTTTCTGAGGAAGCCCCATAGAGAGCGTTACCTTTCCCTGCCTCACTTCTGAATAAATCGATACATGAAACAAAGGGGTGGCAGATGAAAACCCCAGATCTGGCCTCTATGACTGATAAAGGCTGGATGGACCATGTAGCCTGGGGGAGAGCCTGATGGACTCAGCCATGGGGCAGATGTGGACAGTTGTGTCCTCTACCTCCCGTCCCCTCACCCTGCCCCCCCACTCCTGCAGGAAGCCCACACCCATAGGAAGAAGGAGGGCCTGGTTGTTGATATCCTGATTACCCTCATTTCAGAAATGGGAAGACCAGCTTTCACAGAAGTTAAATAATTTGCCCAAAGTCACACCAACAGTGAGTGACAGAGCTGGGGCTTGAAGCCAGGTGTCCTGCTGGAGCCTGGGGTGCCTCCAGTAAGTGAGGGCTGGCTCCCGGGAGACGTCGCTTGTGGTCCTGGATCTACCTCCACACAACACTGAACAGTCCCTCTTCCTGGCAGCCCCCCAGGGACTCTGAAGATAATGACCATCAGGTGTTGTCGGGGTCTCTGGTTCATTTCACCTTGGTTATCCAGGATGCTGTCCCTCACCCCCAACTTCTGGAGACTGCCCCACTGCAAAATTAGGCTGTGGGCCCCAGGGACCCTGGGTCACGGCTGAGTTCAGAGTCTCCGCGCTGGCTCTGGACAGCCCCCACTTTCCTACCACCAAGCGCTGAGCAGACCTAATGAACCCTGGCCTCGGGGCGGAGGTCCAGAAGCTGAGACGGGAGGTGGGACCCTTTGCCCTGTTAACACCCCTGCTCAACTTGTTTCTGCAGGGATTGCTGACTACAGACCCAGGAATGGAGAAATCATCGAACTGAGGCTGGTCACCTGGTAGCCCCCCAGCTCACCGTCCCCACCGCCTCGAACAATCTCTGTACTTATGCCTTCTGTCCAGACATCCCTGAAACAGGCATGGGCCTGACCCTGCCACCGCCTCACGTGCACTTGGAGCCACGCCCTTGGATCACCCCACTACCATCCCTGCAAGGGTCCTAAGCCACTGCCCACCTGGGAATGTCTGTCTACCTGGGTCTGGCCCAGCCTGGCCCTGCAGGCAGCCCGTGAAGGCCACTCAGAGTCTGCAGGGCATGAAGTATCTCAGACTCCTTAGCACAAGAAGTCTGCTGGCCACTGGCATTGAGTACCACCTGCTCTGAGATTAGGGTCCCCCAAGGAGACCCGTATAGCCCAGGGGTCACAGCCCTGAGCCTATCTCTCCAGTGCACTGTCAGGGCGATGGCCTCACAGCTGACTGTGGCAGAGCAGCCAGCGAGGACCCTGCAGGGCCGCTCAAAGCCTACCTTCGGAACGATTAAAGTGTCAATTATGCACACGCCCCAGCATCCTGGTGCCTCATGCTAGGGAGCAAGTGCAGCTGCTGTGCACAGAGAAAGGGGAGGTTCTTCCTGGCAGGGAACGGAGGAGGGCGGGTAAATATTCTGGGTCCTGAGGGAAACAATGCTGGTGACATTGATTGCTGTTTAGGGAGCATGTACTTGCCAAAGACTTTCTAGCATTACTTTGAGGACATTGATATTTTTGTTGTCATCTCTCCTTTACAGATAAGGAAACTAGTGTTCAAAGAGGGAAAATGCGACACCACAGTGTTGAGCATAGCTTAGGAGACAGACAGACCTGGCCTGGGCTGCCTCCTGGCTCCTTCCCTCAAACGCTGAAAGCTGGAGGCTTCAATGATTGTTATGATTACATGGCGGAGACCAAATTCAGCTGGAGGCCCAGGACCCTGGAGCTTGGGTTCTCACCCCTGGCTTTTCCCCAACGCAGTCAGGACACCAACCCAGGCCTTAGCAGCCAGGGTGTGAGGGACCCTGCCTCTCAGCGGGAAGGCTCTGGGCTATCCTCAGGGAAGTAGGGGTCAGGCCGCAGGGACATCCTACTCACCCCATCCCACTGAAGTCAGGAAGGGGGCCGGCCCTCGAAGGGGTCCCTGATTGGCAGCATGTCCGTTAGGCTGTATAATGTTGCACACAGAGTCTTCCAAACCACAGATTAAACACGTGCCTCTTCCTAGAACAACAGCTTCAAATATGTAGGGTCCAGGTAGGTAGCAGAAGTAGGCAATTTACGAGTTCTTTTGTATTGAAACAAGCATCAAAGTATTGGAAAGCCCAAATGAAAAAGTGGCTCTGTTCTTAAGGTGAGGTGTCAGTGTTCAAAACCCAGAGGGCCCGTGCACTTATCTTTCTACAACCACAGCCTGGGGTTCTGTTACAACTCTGTTGCAGAAGAGTAGAGACTCAGAGAGGTCTGCAGCTTGCCTCAGGTCACACAGTGTGAAAGGAGCAGAGCCCAGATCCTCACCCGTTGACCCCATCCCTCGGCACTTGCCAATACACCACCCTGCCACTTTGCCACCCTGTGAGACACCAACTGAGAAAGCCACAAACCCTTCCCACGCAGGAGAGAATGGCTGTGGCTGCTCCTAGGCCAGGTTAGAGAGAGGGTGGGCGGCAAATGCTGGGAACTCCCCTGCACTCAGCTTTCAAGAGTCCATGCGCTGGGTATTATCCACCCTCTCCAGAGACTGTCCTACGGTGTGTTTGGCCACTGAATCTTGATTAAATCAAAGGATCTTTGTTACAAAGACCCAGCTCACCAGCTTGGGGGTAGCCAAGAGAGTCGGGAAATGGAAGTTGGGGCTCAGGTCTCTGTTACCTCCACTATCCTCAGGCCTTCTCTGTGTCCTCACATCACCCTTAGTCTGCATTTGGCCCCAACGGTGACTCTGCCCCCTATTGGTTCAAGTCCCCAGCCCCTTCTTAATTTTCTGTCTGTGCACCAAAGCCTGGCGAGGGGTCTGACCAGCCCAGCCCACCTACAGACACTGGGTCAGGTGTCTGCCTGGCACAGTTGGCTGGGCCCTGAGAATGGGTGTGGGTAAGAGAACAGTCGTGCCTGTTAGTCTGCTAAACAGAGGCCCTCCTTGGGGACCAGGGACCAGGACAGTGTTTAGCTTGTGTTTAGATCTGGAGGACTCCAGACAAACTGCTTCGCCTCTCTCAACCTATTCCTTACTCCCAGGCCTGGGATGGTATCTTGGCTGACACAGCATGTTTATGCCTGCCACCTCGTCAGAGATCACAGATGGGGAAATTGATGCCCCAGTAGTGATTTGTCTAGGGGCATGCAGCGAAAACAGGGGAGGCCTGTCCCACAGCCTCTGTAGCCCTGTTGCTAGAAATGGGTCCTTCCCATCTCCTGTGCCTCCCAGAATCCCTCCCTGAATCACCTGCATCCACAGCAGCACCATGGACCCCCAAAGGGCAGCACTCAGATATGGGGCATTTGGGAGCCTGTGGGCAAGGGCAGGGTGCTCTGGGATGTCCTGGGCTTTCAGGTGGACCTCAAAGGGTGAGAGGGAGCCCCTTGATGCCCTCCATGAAGCTGGGTGCCTCAACCCCCCTTCTCCCAGAAGGGAGAGCACATGTTAAACACTGGGGCTCTGGAGTCAGACAGACTGGGTCTAAATTCCCCAGCGCTACCCTGGGCACCTTGATTCCATCCCTCACTGAGCTCTCTGTGGCGCCCCACTCCAGGAGTAACTGCAGAGTGGGTGGGATGGAGCCCTCTGTGCCTGGCAGCCAGCGGTGTTATATCTCTCTGCACCCTGGCCCTTCCAGACTGCCATCTGGGATCATCTGCTGGGGCACCTGCTTTGGGTTCTGACCTCAGGCTTCCTGGACAGCTCTCTCCACCTCACCAAGGTAGCCAGGCTTCATCTTGGTTAATCTTCATTCTTTGTAGTTGACCCCTCACCAGTCAGGGCAGGTAGGAGCCACTTTGTGGCAGTCTTGGAGGAGGTGTAGACAGATTTTCACTGCCCACCACTTCCCCACCAACTCAGCTCTGAGAAGGTCAGGGTGCTTATTGTTTATGAAAATTGTCATTATTATTTTTTTAATTAAAGGAAACTTACTGGAAAACTGACAGGATCCCACAAAGAATATAACCCTTAAAGGGCCTTGATTCCTCCTATTCAGGAAACGTGGGAAGAGAGCCATGCCCCTTTGGGTGACTCAGTTTCCCTCCTACAACCCCTCGTGGAGAAACCCTGTCCCCCATATTTTTGTCCTTGGCCTGGAAATCCCCTGCCATACATTTTGGTATATTGAGCAGTGATTTGCAGGCTCCAGCGGGCATCAGAGTCACCAGAGGCAAATGTGAAAATCCAGATTCCTGAGACCACCATAGAGCGCCTGATGGAGTAGATCTCCGGTGAGGCTGAGGCTGGGGCTTTCAAACTCAGATCCAAGTATTCTTATGTGGGCTGGGGACACTTGCAGCCTCTTGTGATCTGACCACCAGAGGGCGCCCGGACCGGGCTCAGTGGTCGCTCTGTGCGGTCTTGTTCCTCCAGACAAGTTGCTGTCATCAAACACAGGCGAAGGATGAGCCGAGTCCAGTGGGGAGGAGCTTCCGCAGAAAAGGAAATCCCACGTACGGAAAGACTCTGGCGGCCTGCACTGGACACCTGGCCAGTGCTCAGAGGGGCCAGTGCAGGGCCTGAAATCTACATCAACCTGTTCTGCGCTGGGGCATGCCACGTTCAGACGCGAATGCTGAGACCCAGGAAGGGGCAAGGGCTTAGTGGCAGCCACTCTGTCTCCCGGCCAACCCGGGGCTCCTTGTCCTGCCAGGGCTGAGGGTAGAGGGTGGACCCCAGCAAGCCCAATTATGAGTCAGCTCTGAGTGTCCAGGAGATGGGACAGGGGCTGGCCAGGGATGGATGCTGGCTAGCGCTACCCTGCTTCCGCAATTGTAGCCTTGGTGATTCAGCTTCCTCCGCCTGCCTAGAGGGGACCCGCCCTGGGCTGGGGAGAGAGGAGGTGCTTGGACTAAGGAGGGACAATGGAGAGGCCTTAAGGGACCCCCGTAGTCCAGTTCTTCTGAATGATGAGGTCCCACGAGATAACTGTGGCTAGAGATGGGTCCTGGGATGGGGGCCCCGGAGGGAGGGTCCTAGAAGATGGAGTCTCCTGTGATGCTGGGGGTTTTATTGGGCTCTCTCAAAAAAGATGCTCCAGTGCCTCCTTCCCTCTTTTGGTCTCTATAGGAGACTCGCCTTGGCTCTGGGTGGGGAGGGATCTGACCCTCCACCAGTCGGGGGAGGAAGGACGGACAATCAGGCTGACCACCTAAGCTGCAGGGGGAGACTACTGAAGAAGGGAATCAAAGGCGGATCGAGGAGTGTGGTGAAGGGGGGAGGCGGGGCTAGACAGCGCTCCCGGCTGCTGGGACGCAGCCTGGCCGGGGGCGGGGCCAGGGGCTCAGCCCAACTTTCCGGGTGGGGCGCGGGCGCGGGCGGTGGCGGCAGGGGAGGCGGGGCCAAGATCGTGGAGCCTCGCCCTCCTTGCCGGGCCCGGGCTGGAGCCGGGCGGGAGCTGCTGCCTGATCCACAGCCGCAGCCGAAGCACCGGGAGGTGGAGGATAGGCCCTGCCGGAGTGAAGCCGAACCGAGCTCACCGCCTGGCACCGAACGGAGCGCCGGCCTGGGCACAGTCCGAGGCAGCGAACCGCGACTACCAGGCACCACTGGACACGGGCGCAGAAGGCTGGATCACCCCTGCCAGGCCTGGGCATGGCCTGAACACGCAGGCGATCCCGGATTCTGGACCACAGAGGAAAAGGAACAAGGATTCCATCCAATATAGCGTGGACACTAGGCAGGAAGAAGAGTAGAGACTTCACCTGGCACGGGGGCAGAGGTGCCCAGAGCTTACTAGGCCAGGACTGAGCACCAGAGAGCCTGGCATCTCCAGCAGCCACCACCTGGGCTCTGCCCTGCTTGAGCAGGGAACACAGCTCTTGAACCTCCACTGGCACAGACCTGGCAGAAGAAGCGGTTATCTCACCTGTCTGAAAGGAAAGTCGGGATCTGAGAAACCAGGATCTGGCCTGGACCAAAGTGGGGCTCTCTGGTGGCTCAGAGCTGGTTACTGGGGAGCTGGCCTCCTGCCCCAGCCCCACTGGTCCGGATGTGCCGCTGTCCTCTGGAGCACCATGATGGCAGGATGACCTCTGCTGAGGCAGTGGCAGAGACTAGCAGTGCTCGGGTGGCTGGGTCTCCCGAGTGGCCCCCTGATACCCACCAGGCCCCTGGGCGGCCTGGCCGGGCCCGGGTGGCCATGGCAGCACTGGTGTGGCTGCTGGCGGGAGCCAGCATGTCCAGCGTCAACAAGTGGATTTTCACGGTGCACGGCTTTGGGCGGCCCCTGCTGCTCTCAGCACTGCACATGCTGGCAGCAGCGCTGGCATGCCACCGGGGCGCACGGCGCCCCATGCCCAGTGGTACTCACCGCCAAGTGCTGCTGCTCAGCCTTACCTTTGGCACCTCAATGGCCTGCGGCAATGTGGGCCTGAGCACCGTGCCCCTGGACCTGGCTCAGCTGGCCACCACTACCACACCGCTGATCACACTGGCCCTGTCGGCGCTTCTGCTCGGCCGGCGCCACCACCCGCTGCAGTTCGCCGCCATGGGCCCACTCTGCCTGGGGGCTGCCTGCAGCCTGGCGGGTGAGCTCCGGTCACCGCCCGCTGGCTGTGGCTTCCTGCTGGCTGCCACCTGCCTCCGCGGTCTCAAGTCCGTTCAGCAGAGTGAGTGCCGGGTCGCTGTTTGAGGAGGTGGGGATCGGGGTGGGTATGCGGCCTGGATGGCCCTGTGAGGGATATGGCTGTTATCCCCTTCTTTAGAAAGAAACTGAGCCTCCTGGCTTTGGAAGAGGCAGAAACAGGCTCAGAAAGAGCCAACAACTCAGTGAGTTCCAGGCCCCAGACGTAGACTCTGGAGGCCCAATTAATATTTAATAATAGTTGCCATTGACCTGTGTCCCATATTTTGCTCCCTCATCTCACTGGATCCCTATCCTGCCCTGATCAAGGAAATCACTGTATTGTCGTGTCCCCGTTTGACCAATAGAGAGGGTTGCCCCGGGCCGTGTGGCGAGTGAGCAGCCGAGCCATGATTTGAGGCCGGCATTCAACCTCCATGCTGTCCAAGATGTGGCAGAAGGCCCCGGAGGGAGACTTAACAGTGGGGACCAGGGAGGGAGAAAGAGGGCAAGGCCTCGAGCTGAGGTTTGGAAGGCCAAGGGTTTGGCTGAGTCTGGGAAGGGCCGTGTTTACTGGGAGCTGCAGTGTAACAGGCCCTGTGCTGGGTGTTGACCTTGAGTCATCAGGTCACCCACCACCTTCCCCCCTCCCATTTTACAGATGATGGAACTGACTGAAACCCACGGAGGTTTGTGATTTGCCCAGGGCTGCCTCACCCATGATGACGGGAGACTGGGGACTCTGAGCAGAGGGTAGGGGAGGCTCCAGGCCTAGACCCACTAAATTACTCTGTCTGAGGGTAGAGGCCATCTTCCTGCCTGTCCTTCTGAGGGGAGTCTCTGTCACAGCCCTACTCTCTCTGCCCAAACCAAGGGGGAGGCCAGGGCACCCAATCAGGGCAGAGAGGCCACACCTCTGCTCATACTGGGTGACCTTGGGCAGCCCTGAGTCTTGTCTGGGCCTCAGTGTCCCATCTGTTTGGTGGAGAAGGGTTGGAGTCAGTGGAGTCCCAGGGGCCTCTTGCTCTCCCTCCCTTCGAACACTGAGATCCTGTGACCCAGACATGTGAGAAGGAAGGGGAGCTCCAAGGGCACTGGGCTGGAGTTGGGGGGTGGCCTGCAGCCATGGAAGGTTGAAATCAGGATTCAGCCCTGTCCTGGCATCTTCAGAGGCAGGACCCGGAGGCCTTGTCCCCATCCTCCCAGGTCCTTTGTCAGGGCTGGAGCCTGGTTCTATTTTTGCCCTCAGGTTATATGAGAGCTGGTGACTGAGCTCAGGCCTGAGTTCTGGGCACGAGTTGGCAGTGGGAAACCTGACTCCATGGGCACACCTACTCCTCCACCTCCCAAACCAGGCAGGGCCACAAGGCCAGGAAGTCTGCAACCTTGAGGCCCACAGCATGCCTGCTGAGGTCCAGGACTCCTCACCCAGAAGGAGCCCTGGCCTGCAGAGTGGGCTATGCTGGCCAGGACGCAGGCACACAGGCATGGAGTGGCAGGTGCCTGGCATCAGGCCACTTTTGGGCCTTTACCAGCTCCTCCCATGTCTCTCTTGTCAACTGCCTGGCCCCTGAGGTGAGTAGGGTGCTTGCTTCAGGCTCCCACGGCACCCTCTGCTTCCCCCATCAAGACTCCGAATGCCCCATATTATAGCCACTTGGTTACCTGTCTGTGTCCCATCCGACAGGAGCTCTGAGAGGCCATGGACTAGGATGATGCAGCTCCGTGTCCCTAGCACCTGGCCTGAGACCTGGCACTAGACAGGTACTCCTGCAGTGGTCGATTTATCAGTGGTGCTGACAGCAGAATTGGCAGGCCGTTTGGGCTACATGGCTCAGGGTGCTCATGAGGGGGAGCTTAGGAGGCTGGGGGCCCCACGAAGAGAGAAAGGGGCCCAGCAGAGATGGGGAAGAACAGATTGGAGCCAGGGGGGTGGCATGGGTTTTGGACAAGAGGAGATTTCTACTTCCAGAGGTTCCAGGAAAGGCACAAGGGCCAGATTTAGATTAGAGCAGACTTCACGGGAGCAGAGGGTGACCGTCCAGGAAGAGGAGCACCCAGCAGCATGGGCAGGGCCAGCAGCCTCCCTCCTGCCTGGGCCAGTTGCCGAGCCAGGGGGCACGTGGAGGAGGAGTGATGCCGACTTCCCACCCACAGACAGGCTGGGAAGTGGGGCGTGAACTTGCTCCCAACTGTGCTCACCTGCATCAGGGAGCAGTCCGACCTGACCCCTGCCCTCTGACCTATCAGGCTGGTAGGGAGATGCCCTCAGAAACAGGCATCATGATGACAGGAGGGAAACTCCAGAGCCGAGGTGGACACAGGTGTGGTCAGGGCAGTTTTACTTACAGGGGGACCAGAAAAGGCTGCTTAAGGGAAGAGGCCTGCAGTGAGTGCTGACAATAACAAGAATGTAATCATAGTAGCAAACACTTGCTGAGCCCTCACTGTGTGCCCATGCTGTGCCCAGCTCTTCACACAGCAACAACAGGAAAGGGCATTCTGGGAGCAGGAAACAGGCTGTGCCCGGGCACGGGGCATCAGCCAGAGGGCGCAGGGTGTGTGGGATTGAGACAGCTGCAATGGTGAGCAGTTACTACTGGGCACCAGGCCCTGTGCTCAGCACCTCGCGCAGCCTTGTAAGGGGAGGTATTGTCATGTTCCCAATGCTACCTATGGAGAGATGACCCTTCGAGAGAGGGCGGCTTGCCTGATACCACGCAGTTAGTGAAGGAGTGAGGACGGGATAAGCCAGTAGCCAGCAGAACAGGGTCTAGAGAGCATGTTTGTCTGCATGGGGCAGAAGCTTAGGCATGTTCGGAGGTTCAAACAAAAATGTCTTTGGAGAAGGCAAGGTTGCGATGGGAGGCTTGGGGGTGGGGCTGGCAGAGGAGGGGTCACTAAGAAGTCAGGGTGACAGGCTGGCATTTTGGGGGCTCTGGGTGGTGCGAGCCATGTCCGGCAAAGGATTACCACTCTTTCCCTGGGCTGCAGGGGAGTGAGGCAGAGGGCCGGGTGGGATGCAGAACGGGCTCAGAGGCTGGGTGAGGAGGTTAGGACCTTCCTGCCTGATGGTCTCACAGAGGTAAAGTTCACCCGAAATCCTAAACCCCTTTTGATGATTGGCCCTCTAACACGCAGGCCACAGGCAGCTCGTACGGTGCTAAATTTGGAGCGAACAAGCAGGAGGTATTCCAATTATCTGTTCATTTCTAGAAATGCTCAAGCCAGAGGGACGGTTGCCTAGATAACAAAGCCAAAACATCAAAATGAAATAGAGATTTCTTATGCTCAGTGTAGCCTCTGAATAAGCTTCTTGGTGGCCCTTCGGAAAGTGTGTGTCAGAAAAATGCAGAGAGGCTCGGAGAGCCCCTGGATTGATTACTCATCTGTCTCCCCTAAAACCTGGACGAGGGCCCAAACCATCACTGCCTTTGTGCAGATACTGCCGTGCACATGAACCGTGTCTGACTTTGATGACGGGCCCCGCTTCCTTGGTGGACTGGGTGGTGATGCGCATACACATGCAGGCACACACAGAGGCACACAGTTGCACATGTGCAAGGCAGTAGGATCCCCTCTTTCTTACAAAGCTAAAACATGTCCCCTTGGTCCTGGATTCATCTCGGCAAGCCCGTGTTGGGAGCAAAAGATGCTGATGAGCGAGGGACAGCTAAGCGCAAACAATGCCATTTTTGTTGGTCTCTTGATCCCAGTGGTCATGAGTGAATGAAGCAATGAATGGACCTAACATTTGACTCAAGCAATTTATTATGTTTTAATTCTTTTTTTTTTTTAATGTAAAGGCCATTTTGTTAAGTCAGTGGTAGAGCTGGAGACTTCCGTGGGCCTGTCCCCACGATGGTGGGGGGAGCCGCACTGTGGAGTATGGGTGCGATACGGGCTGGGATCTAGGAAGGCAGGTCGGCCCACTGAGTGCAGGGCCTTCAGAGCTGGTTAAGAACCTCGGGTATTGCTCCCCGGGGCCTGGGGAGCCCCTGAAGATATTTATTGGGGGGAATCACACTCCATGTTTACTGATCATTTGAATATCACTAGTAGGTGATTGTTTCAGCCTCATGGAAAGCAGTTTGAAGAGGGTGATAACAGGCCTATTTCTTTTATTTTATCTTTTTACATATACTGGACACTTCCTGTAATTTTCAGACTATAAGACACACTTTTTTCCCCCAAATTTGGGAGGAAAATGGGGGTGCATCTTATAGTCCGAATGTAGCTGAATTATAGTCTGAATGTTATTTCTGTTATTAAATATTTTACTATGTTTTTTGCTTCAAATTTTTTCCCCCTATTTTCCTCCTCTAAAACCTAGATGCGTCTTATGGTCCGAAAAATACGGTACCTTATGAAGGACTTTATGTATGGTATCTGTTTTAATCTTTATAAAAGCCTCCGCGTGTTAGGTTTTATTATCACCTAACTTTGCAGGTGAAGAAACCTAGGCCTCCACAGGTAAAGTGAAGCACCAGGTCACAGCTAGGAAGGAGTGGATACAGGTCACAACCCAGGGAGTGTGATTCCCGATTCTCGATTATCACGTTACAGAGCAAAGGCCACTCACTCTGCCTGAGGGGCTGGGGCACACTTCCTGGAGGACGGGCCTTGGAGGTCATGCTGGGTTGGCGAAGTGGGGGTTTTCTGCCCGTGGGGTGCTGATTGATGGCTGCTGTCCTGGTTGCAGGTGCCCTGCTGCAGGAGGAGAGGCTGGACGCGGTGACCTTGCTGTACGCCACCTCGCTGCCCAGCTTCTGCCTGCTGGCAGGTGCGGCCCTGGTGCTGGAGGCTGGCGTGGCTCTGTCACCTGCTCCCACTGACTCCCGCCTCTGGGCCTGCATCCTGCTCAGCTGCCTCCTGTCCGTGCTCTACAACCTGGCCAGCTTCTCCCTGCTGGCGCTCACCTCTGCCCTCACCGTCCACGTCCTGGGCAACCTCACTGTCGTGGGCAACCTCGTCCTGTCCCGGCTCCTGTTTGGCAGTCGCCTCAGCGCCCTCAGCTACGTGGGCATTGCGCTCACCCTTTCAGGAATGTTCCTTTACCACAACTGCGAGTTCGTGGCCTCCTGGGCTGCCCGCTGGGGCTTCTGGCGGAGGAACCAGCCTGGCAAGGGTCTTTGAGAACTGGGAGAGCACATGGGCTATCTGGGACAGCCCCAGCCCAAATCCGACCCTGACCAGTGGCCGTGGGCAAAGTGGAGAGCAGGCAGCCACTGGGGCCACGGGAGAGAGAGGCGCCTTCGGGAAAGGTGACCTTGAAGGCTGGAACAGGGCCTCCCAGAGAGACCCACCTGTCCCTGCCTGCCTCTCCTCGTCTCAGACCCCACTCACCACTGGATGGTGGGTCCAAGCCTGGCACAGTCACTGTGCTTGTCAGAGTAATTATTACTGATATCAATGACTATGCCAAAAATTGCTGGCCAAACTGAGAACCTCATGGTATTCTGATGACGACGATGACGATTCTTGGCGGTTGCACAATCCTTCCTCCAGGGAGGGGGGGAGGCAGCTAGGGCGCCCAGAGAGGGGCTTCTTGCTGCTGGGCTCCTCTGGGGAGGTGGGCTCATGTGTGCCAACCCCTGGCAGCTACTTTGGCCTCACCCCTGGGCCCCCCAATTTTGGGTCTTCCGTCCTCAAATAAACTATTTTTGCTTGTACGCCTGTGTCATTCCTCAGGGTTACAGCCAAGGAAATAATAGGGAGAGCGATGGCCTCTAGCCACCTGCAGAAAAACAAGGACAACCTCTCTTACCCTCCGTGACCTGTCCAGGCCCCAGCTTAGCCCCATTGTCTGAAGTCCCTCCGCTGGCCAGGCCACCATTGCCCATTTTCTGGAGGGCAACAGTGGCTTCTTCCCTGCTGTGCTCTGGGCCCTCCACTCCAACTTCCACACAGCCCCATAGGGATCTTTCTAAAGGAGCATGCCTTCTGTAGCTCCATACCTCTCTTGGGAGAAAGTCAGAACTTCCTGCCCCAGACCCTAAGGCCCTCAGGCTCTGGTCCCTGCAGGCTCACCAGGCTCCTTTCTCACTTCTCCTCTCTTTGGTCTCCACCTTCCAGCCTCATGACTTCCTTCAAGTACCCCACATTGCCAGGCCCACCCACCAGAACCTTTGCACATGCCGTGCCCTCTGTCTGGTGTCCTCTCTCTACACGTCCTTTCCCTTTCATGGCAAACCCTTGCCTGGGAGAAAAAACCCAAACATGCAACTCTCTAAAAGAAAAACTGAAAAAGGAAGCCCGATGAAGGAAGGGTCTTGATAAGGGGCTGTGCCCAGGCTATGGGTGCCGAGGGCAAGGAATCGGGGTGTGTTCATGGAAGAGGGAGCACTCAGCAGGGAGAATCTTGTGGGCTGACCCAGGGGACTTGGGACAGCAGACCTAACCCCTAGAGCCGTCCCAGTTCCCCCCTTCACCTGCTGGCTAAACTCAGCTTCACTTCTCTCCCATCTTTTGCTTGGCCCTGTGCACTTAACTCCCCCCACCCATCCCCACCGAGCTGCCTCTGCTTGAGACTGCCTATTAAAAACAATAAGGACTTGCCCTGGCTGGTGTAGCTCAGTGGATTGAGTGCTGGCCTGTGAACCAAAAGGTCACCGGTTCTATTCCCAGTCAGGGCACATGCCTGGGATGCGGGCCGGGTCCCCAGTGTGGGGCGCATGAGAGGCAACTACACATTGGTGTTTCTCTCTCTCTCTTCCTCCCTTCCCCTCTCTAAAAATAAATAACATGTTAAAAAAACAAAACAAAACAGAACCCAAAACAATAAGGACTCTGTCTGGATTAGGGGAAAATAGGAACCTAATTCTGCTTTGCCCACTTCACTGTGTACCTTAGGTAAGTAGCCTCCCCTCTCTGAGCCTCAGTTTCCTTATCCGCAAATGCAGTGGGGCTGATGATCTCCATGTGGATTCCTATGAGGAGCCCGATGGGCAGGGCCAGGGGAAAAAAGGGGTGATGGTGTCAGCTGGCTTGGTCCCTATCTTTGCCTATCATCTTATCATCTGCTTTCTCCAGCCCCATCTGGAAAGTGAGACAGTATCCCCTTTCTGTGTGAGGATGGGAACTAGACTAGGTTGGGGCTGGGATCCAGGGGCCTGGGACTCAGGGAGGAATCATTCATTCACACAGCCAGAATTCATGGAGGACTGCTATGCCAGCCAGTGCTAGACAGCACAGCCTGAGCAAGGCTGGGAGTTACCTGGCCCAGGAAGGACATGTACTAGGTTTCCTGGCCTTGACCTCCATCCAGGCTGGCCTTGTGGAGGGAAGTGGGCCCAGGATGAGTCACTCACCGCACACCCTCCCTATGACTCAGAGATGCTCAGCCCTGTCCCCGTATAGCCTGGGCACCTCCAGGATCCATTCTGTGGCTTGGACGAACAGGACAGAGGACAGTCAGCCTTGGGTGGGCAGAGCATCCTCTGTACTCAGGACCCAACCTCATTCAAGGTGGCTCCCTATCTGGGCTCCTGGGCCCAGTGGAATGCTTGGCTTAACAGTGAGCCTCCCATCGAAAGCCCCTGGGGGTTGTGGAGGTGGGGCAGGGGGAATTGGAGCAGTGCTTGACTTGGGGGCTGGCATGTCACCAGACTCAGGACCATTCAGCATTGAGGTGATTTCCCCAAGCTCATAGTTGAAGTCTGCCCTATCATTCCTCCCAGCAGTGGGCAGAGAGCACTCAGCTGGGCTTAACTCCCCTTTCTCACAATATGACCTGTCTAGTCTCTCCTGGCTTCACAGGAGAGACTAGACAGGTCATATTGTGAGAAAGGGGAGTTCCTCTTGGAAGAGAGGATCACAGGGCTAACTAGCAGGAAGGGCTTAGAGGGTGAATCGCATTGAAAGGCCACTGTCCCTTTAGGCCCTGCCTCTTCCTAGTTCTATCACCTCAGCAAGTCACTTCACCTCTCGGAGCCTCAATCCTTGTACCCAGCCCCTGCTGTGAAGCCTTCTCGGGATAACACATGTCACCTTCCTTGGGAAGCTCTTCCCTGCACCCACCCTTGCTCTGCACAAGCCAAGCTGAATTCAAGATCACCCCAGCTCCCTGCACTTCCCCAGGCAGAGCTCTGTGCACATCCCATTCTCAGAACTGCTTTATCACCTTTTCTCCACCAGCCTGGGCTCTGGGAAGGCTGACACAACTGTCCTGCTCACCACTGTCTCCCCAGCACTGGCCTGGATAAAGTAGGCAGAAGATACTATTCATCAAGAGCAGGGGCCAGACCTGGTCAAATCCCAACTCTGGCATGTCTAAGCTATGCGACCCTGGGCAAGGGGCCTTCCCCTCCTGTGCCTCTGTGAGGTGGGGGCAGCAATAGAACCTAACGCCATCTAGCTCCTAGAAGCTCTAAGTGCTTAGCAACAGTGCCTGGAAGCTAACAGGTCCTCAAGAAAGGTTAGTAGACAGACTCACTGCAGGCACCCAGGCACCACCCAGTTCCTCCTCCAAGGCTTCTCCTGCTACTCCCACCCCCAGCTTTCCATTGCACAGTGAGAACTCCCAGGGCATGCTCTTGCTGGAGCAGAGCTGGGTGGACACCCCAGCTCCCACCACGTATCCCTGCCTTGGAGGAAACAGGGGAAGCTGGGTCTTTGCTGGGCCTTTGCTGGGCATCCTGCCATTGTGAATTCAGAACAAAGCTGCTGCCTTGTTCTGCCCCAGATGCCAGGGGCCCCTCCTAGCCTCCCCAAGGGGCCCTTGGATTTTCATTCCAAGGGGCCAGGGCAAACAAGGACTATTCTTGCTTTCTTCTCTGCTCCGAAATCAGCTTTGGGATGCCAGAAACTCACGCCGTTCCTGCTTGGTTGCAAATGTTTCCTGGAAATAACACAAAACACAATGGAGAGCCATGGAAGGTTTTGAGCACGCAAGAGCCCCGACGCTGAATAAGCATTTCTTGATCATGGACATTCCGTTTGGTCGGGGTCCTATGTGGAGGAGATAATGAAGGGGCAAGGAAACCAGGGAAGAGCTATTGTTGTGGTCCAGGTAAGCAGATGACAGCGGGGACAGTGTCTTAGGTCCAGCACATAGTAACATTGGTATTGATTTCAGGTAACAAATTATCCTCAGACATCATGGCTTAAAGCAACAAATATGAATTACCTCACAGTTTCTGTGGATCAGAAATTTGAGGGTGGCTTAGCAGAATAGTTCTGGCTCAGGGTCTGTCAGGAGGCTGTCGTCAAGACGGTAGCCAGGGTTGCAGGCTTGACATGAAGGCTTGACATGACTGTGTCCACGTTCAGGAGAGGTCTGCTCGTGTGGCAGGAGGCCTCGGTTCCTCGCCATGTGGGCCTCTCCACAGGGCTCCTGGGACATCGTGGTTCCCTGGGACTCTGGCTCCCACCAGAGTGAGCGACTCAAGGCAGCAGGAAGCCACAGTGTCCTTTTTGACCCAATTTTAAAAATTATACTCACTTCTCTGCTACTCTCATTTATTCGTTAATTCTAGTATCTTACTGGGTACAGATCAACCCCGTTCAGTGTGAGCATGAATACCAGGAGGAGGAGCCCACTGAGGCCATCTCAGAGGCTGGCGACCATATCAGTGAACGTTGAGTGAGTGATTGAGCAGGACACAGCCTGGGGCCGTGGGGAATTAATCTGAAAGCTTCCTGCTCCAAAGTAGAAGATCTTGGCATCCCCACCTCTGCATCCTTCCTGACACAGTACCATGCAATCCTGGTCCACAGCAGGCACTTGGCAAATGCACATGGTGATGGGCCCTGGCCGGGTGGCTCAGTTGGTTGGAGTGTAGTCTGGTACACCAAAAGGTTGCAGCTTCGATCTCCGGTTTGGATGCATATTAGGGTCAACCGATCTATATTTCTCGCTCACAATGACATTTTTTTCTCTCTCCCCCTTTCTCTCTAAAATCAATAAACATATCCTTGGGTAAGGTTTAAAAAAAACCCGTGGTGATGGATTTCAGAGCGCCACATTTGGGGCCTCAGTCAGTTGTTTTCCGTAATTGGAGGCTGGGGGGGGGCACATTCTTATGGCCGCCACAGATGGCCTTGTGGCTCCTATTTTACAGAGTAAACAGAATTCCAGAAAAACTCCAGGGTCTGCATGAAGTCACAAAGCAGGATAAGAATCCTCAACTCTTGACTCTCATCCCAAACTCTTCCCCAGGTGATATAGATCCTCAGTCCAGAGGTGGAGGTTGATGGATTCTTTAGGGCATTTGGACTTAACATCCCAGGATAGGTAAGCAGGGCTGTGTGCTTCCAGGTCAAAAGCTACCTGTCACTGGGATTTGTAGTGAGAGCACCATTTCAACAGAGGTCATTCAGGGAAATCCCCAGAGCCACTGGCATGTCCCTATGTACCTGACAGGGTAT
Organism: Micronycteris hirsuta; assembly: GCA_004026765.1. NCBI lineage: Eukaryota > Metazoa > Chordata > Mammalia > Chiroptera > Phyllostomidae > Micronycteris > Micronycteris hirsuta. Next base: position 38,538 of record PVJI01008413.1, read on the forward strand.
TATAAATTTCACAGAAACTTCTCAAACCAAATTCAATTGACTTTAATTCATCATAAAGAAAGAAAGAGATCCTGCATTTTTGGAGTGGGAAAGGTAAAGGTTCATGAAATCGAACAGAGGCCTGGGATTCCTGCTCCAAGCCGGGCTTTCAGGCTGTGAGGGCCATTTCATTCTCCCCTCCGACAGACTTGCATCAAAACTCCAATGTGACTTCCTTTTCCTAGGTTGTCTGAGGAAAGGACCACTCTATTCCCAGTCTCAAAGAAACAGAGCGAACCTTCTGGGAAAAGGACTTGGACCCTCTCAAGAGCCCTCCACCTCAACCTTTCCCACTTAAGATGTAAAATCCTGGTCCTACCACATCCAATTCTGAACATAAAAAATATCACTTAGAGAGATCCAAAATGATATTTTCTCAACTATAAAAATATGCACAGAAGGAAGGAAATATACCACAACACCAAAATGTTGACTTGGTTACTGCTTGAAGAGAGTATTGTAGACGGACCGTATTTGTTTTCCTTTTCCCACAAATGAGCATGTGGGAAAAGTGCGTTTCTCAGGGTTCTAGTGCTGAAGAAGACAGAGTAAGCATAGTCTGTCTTCCCCCCTAAATACTACTAAAAACCCTGGACAGAATGCATGAAGCAGCCATCTGAGGACTCTGAAGGAGAAATGGTAGGTGGATTGGGAAAAGAACCAGAACTCGAAGTATAAACAATCTGGTGGCAAGTTCCCTGTTTTGCTCCTGTATCTCCTGGCCCAGCCGAAAAGGCAGTGTGAATCCTGGAAGAACTCCAAGAAAAGCCCTGTCATTGTCTCCTGAGGAGCAAGAAAGGGGAGGGGCGGGGCGGGGGGGGGGGGGGGGGGGGGGGGGGGGGGGGGGGGAGTCTCCCATCAGGACAGATAGAATGCGGGAAATCACCTTTTTTTCTCTTTCCATCTGGCCCTGCCCCCAGACAAGCCTCAAGCTGAAGTTGAAACTTGGCAGCAGCCGTGGCAGTGACATGTGGAAAAGCACCTAAAACTCTGAGGGGAATCCTTTTCCTGATGGAAAGAACTGTGGCCTGAAACGTGTGTGTGTGTGTGTAGGGATCTCCATTTCCTTTTTTCTCTCTTCATATTGTCACTTGGCCCCGGAGCAGATCTAGTCCCCGAGTGTGTGCAGCAGAGCAGGGAGACTGAGGCCCTGATTTCTAGCCAGGGGACTAGAGAATGAGAGCTGGTGAAAACTAGGGAGCGGGAGGAAGGTCGTGGAGAGGAGGGAGCTTGAGAAATGGATCCCATAAAGCTGCAATATGAACTGCTTGGCTCACATGGGTGGGTCTGACCTTAAACAATAGTCCAAAGACTTTGAGAACTAAATTTTCAGGTAGACCACCCAGATTTCAAACTGGCCCCCGGCGTGGCACAAATTTAAGACAGATCTGACTTATACTGAAAGTTTTTAAAACTGAACTGATACTGGAACTCTGGTCTTGTTAAAAAACAAAATTCAAGTGAGTAAATTTTTAAAGATCTTACTGGCTTTATTCAACGATTCATGAATTGAGCAGCATCCAATCTAGCAGATAAAAAGGAGCTCCAATGAACTGTACAGAATAAAAGACCTTTATGGGCAAAGGGGAGCAGGAACAAGGAAGTCATTCTAATGAAAAAAAGTGGGTTTGTTAGCAAGGTTATTGGAGATGACAGGATCTATCAGGCAATTCCTGATTGATTGGTTTGAGATTACATTTCTGGGAGAGCTGAAACTGTAATTAGGTCTTGCTTTGGTGACGTGACGCTTAGTGTGACTCCACTCTGGACCTGTTGTCTTATTTTTAGCAGCCCACAGGAGGCAGATCAGAATTGAACTGAATTGGGTCAACTCCTAAAACAAAACCTCAAAAATTTCCAAAGGATTTAAATAAGCCCTAGAGTCTCAGAACATCATATTCAAATGTCCAGTATATAACCCGAAATTACTCTACATACAAAGAACCAACAGAGTCTGAACACATGAGATGACCTAGGTGTTGGAATTATTAGAGAAAGTCTTTAGGAATGAAAGGATAGAAAGTCTCAGTAGAGAAATAGGAAATACAGAAAATAGCCAAATAGAACATTTTAAACTATAAAAATACAATATTCAAAAAATTTTAATATGCTGGGTGGCATTGGCTGCAGAATAGAGACTGAGGAGTCTGTGAACTTGAAGAACAGATCAATAGAAATTATCTGTGGTAGGCAGAATGCCTGCCCCTGCCAAAGATGTCTAAAGAACACTTTTTGTGTTATTTTACATAACAAAAGGGACCTTGCAGACAAAACTGACTTTAAAATTGGGATTATCTTCATTTTCAATGTGCTGAATCCTTAAAAAACTGAGAATTTTCTCTGGCTGAATTCAGCAGAGGAAAAAGTCCGAGTTATGCAAAGCATGGGAGGGCCTCAACGCACCACTGCAGGAGAGGGTCACATGGAAATCACTAGAAGGAATGTGGCAGCTTTAGGAGAAAAGACCAACCCCCAGCTGATACTAAGAAAATGGGGTCCTCAGTCCTGTGACCGAAAAGAAGTGAATTCAGTCAACAACTTCAATGAGCTTGGAAGTAGAATCCTGCCCAGAGTCACCAGTAAAAAATTGCACTTCAATTTAGCCTTATGAAACTCCTTGGTTTTGGACTTGTGAGAACCCAAGCAAATGACTTGGTCAACCTGACTTCTGACCTACAGAAATAACAGGTGTTCACAGTCACTGAGTTTGTGGCAAATGTTATGGCAGCAAGAGAAAACTAATGTTATCCAATACGAACAGCAGAGAGAAAAAACATTAAAAAAACCAAACAGAGCCTCAGGAATTGTTGGACAGTATCAAAAGGGCTAATGTTCATCTCATCAAAGACAGCGAATTAGAGAATATGCTGGAGAAAACATGTAAGCAATAGCTGGGAGTGTTACTGTAGACCGTGAGTCAGACCACTGACTTCAGGGCCTACTGGTGGGGCCACTCGTCTGTCCCGATGGCACCTGCCCCTGTGGGCCCCAGTGGGTGGGCCAGCCCAGGCCACTGGCTCTGACAGTCAGTGATCTAAATGAGGGCTTCTGGGGGAAGCTGGAAGCACGCTCCTTGCTTTAGGACCCCCCAGGTGGCACACAGATTAAACAAAATGAGAGCTCTGAAAAAGCTTTGAAGTCTAGGTGTCCTCTGAGGTAGGGTCTGAAAGGACTCAAAACTTTTTTTTCCACACAGGATGACTTTTTGAAAGAACACTTTATAACAGTGAAGAACTATGCATAGACGGGGATATGCCATTGTGAGGATGACTGTGCTGACTTGAACCAGGAGGGTCACAGCATCAGTCACAAGAGCTCCTAGTTACACTGAACACCTACCATGTGCCAGGCACCGTGCTAGGGAACTGCTGAGTCTTCATGACAACCCTGTGAGGAAGGGCTGCCATTGTTCGGACAGATGAGGAAACAGGCTCCAAGAGGTCCAAGGTCAAATGGGGAGGGGGTGACAAGGCTAGGTTCGGGTCTGCAGCTCCGAGGCCTGTGAGAGGAGCCCCTGAGGCCTGATTCCAGGCCTCTCCACATGTGCCCCAAAGAAAACTAATGCCTCCTTTCATCGAAGACCAGCAGGGGATTGTCAAGGGCACTTTGAGACCTTATCATGTACACCAGCACTCAAAAAAGTTAAAAAAATTTTGATATGGTGGAATGCTTTCTTTGAAAATTATTTTATGTGTAAATCCAATCCAGAAAACTGCCCCTGTGGTTGAAGGTGGGAGCGGGGTTGGCCTGGGGCCCCGAGGGCTCCCCGGTGCTCTTGGAGGTGACTTATCCAGTAGGTTGGCCCTTCCTGTGAGAAGCAAGGAGGTGCTGTGATGCTTAAGGCTCTGGCTTTGGGTTTGAAAGAACGAGGTCGGATTGTGGCAGACTCGTTCCTGGTTAGTTGGTCTGGGGGAAGGCTGCAGGGTTGCAGTCATGCCATATACTTTGAGCTCTGGTCCATTTGACCCAGGCGCCACTTGCCTTACTCACTCTCCCCTCCGGCCAACAGCCACGACCTGTCACTCACGGGGTAGGAGACTTATCTTTACCATTTTTCATTTAGTGAGTTTAATCTTTAAAGATACAGATTACAAGATTAAAAACTACAGCACGCTTCCTTTTTTTATTGCTCTGATAAAAGGCATCATCTGGTTTTTTCTGTATCACAAAAGGAGAACGTTTAAGTTCAGATCTTAGTGTAGGATCAGCAGCAGATCTGCACGTCTGACCCTGGTGCACAGGGCTGCTGGCAAGGCTCACAGTGGAACCATTAAACGGACTTCCTTCTCGTAGATATCAGGGATCAATCCCATAGAGGAGTTGATCATGTGCACGGTGTTCTTGCCAAACAGCCGGAACTCATAGTGGATGAGCTGCTCCCAAAAGCCATTGTTGGGCCGGATGATGGGCCGACAAGATTTGGTCCACGTGTGGGCATCCAGCAAGGACATGGTGTGGTACTTCATGAGGTAGGCAAGGCAGAGGGCAGCTGAGCGGCTCACACCAGCTACACAGTGGAGCAGCGTGCGGCCCTGCTTCATCTCGACACTGTGGATGTGGTCAGCAATGGGGTCAAAGAAGTCACCCAGACGCGACGTGGGTGTGTCAGCCACAGGCACCTGTACATACTGGATGTCCTCATATAAGGTATTCACCACCTCCACGGAGACATTGATGATCGAGGTGATATGGTTGCTGGAGAGCATATGTTTGTCATTGGCGGCCACCCCATTGCTGATGTATAGGCTGCTGGTGATCTGCGAGAGGCCGCTGACCGAGGGCTGTCGGAACTGAACTGGGAATGTATTTGGAGGTGCTGTCATCAGGCCGGTGGGTCAGCGGCCAGTGAGACATAAAGGCTGCATCTTCTTGCTAGGCTGTGTCCATGGAAAACTGCAAGGAGTGAGAGAATGTTTAGAGGGCAGAGCCCAGCTGGGCCAGCAGACAAACCCCAGGGGATTTCTTGGAAATGGATGGATGGGCCTACAGCAGAACTGCCCAAGGTGGTCTTCTGACCACCACAGTAGAATGACCCAGGGGACTTATTAAAAATGTAGACATCCAAGCTCTTCCTCAAGCCCACTGAGTAGGCTCTGGGGTGAGGAACATGAATGTACATTTTCACAGTGCTTCTCAGGAGTCCTAATGTGCATCGTAGGACAAAGGACAAACCCTTGAGCCTGGCACTGACGGTTTCCCTGCATTTTCAGTTGGGCAGGCCAACTGCTGAGCCCTGACCTAACTCACCACCTAGGCCCACACAGGCCTCTTCTCCCTTTTCTTCAATATCCTCTCTTTCCTTCCAGCCCCTCTAAGTGGGAATTCACACGGTCCCTCTCTTCTTTTGACTTTATGCTCAAATCATGAGACTCTGAACCAGTGTCCTGAAACCAGAACCATTGGGAGTCACTGGGGTATAAGAGAGAGGAGGGTCTTAGCTTCCTCTCTCCAAGAACCATTTCTTTGAAGAGGCAAAACGTGCCCATGTGCAACAGTCCACATCATTAGCCATGCTCCTACACCTTGCCTCTAAGGAGAGCTGGGGAAGTGTTGCTGAAAGCTTCCTGGAGGCCAGCGTAAGGGGTTCCAGACCACCCCCAAATGGCAAGTGCAGAGAGACAGAGGGGCTTTATGCAGGCATGCCATACCAGCACGATGCTGTGTACAGCAGAACTGTGACACGCACTCCAGCGTGGGGCAGAACCTCCTGCCTTCTCCTAGGAAATCCCAGGCCCCTTACTCTTCCAGCCTTGAACAAAGCTGTAAAAATAGCACATCTTCACATGTTCCACTGAAATGGGAGCATTTGGATTAAGAGCACCTCCCAAACCAAAGGGCAGTCTTCACGTGGCACCAACAAATAAGGAGCTGAAGTCCTGTTCCCCTGCTTAATATATTTCAGTGGCTGCCCACTGTCAGAGTGAGAAGCTGCCCCTTAGCTTGGCTGTCAAGGCCATTTACACCTTGGCTCCTGCCCATCTCTTCATCTTCGTATTGGCCTTCCCTATGTCCTGAAGGGCCTCAGCTGGGCTGAGCCACTTGCAGTTCCGTACGGATACCTGGTCCTCTCTGGCCTTTGCCGCTCTCAGTCCCTTTCCTTACAAGGTTGTCAGATCCTAATCTGTTACCTTTAGCAGAGGACTGGCAAACCAGCAGCGTTAGCCAAGGATCACTTTCCGAGGGAACTCTTCCAGGATCACAACCCTCTCCTACATTTGATCAAGTCCCTGCTCCTGGCTTTCTAAGCCCCATGTGCTCTCCTTCTTAACACTTCCTGAAGATGTGGTTTTGCCTTGATCTGGGAGTTCTATTGCAACATCACTGTGTCTATCTTCACTCCTACTGTGTAACCAGTGCCAAGCTCTGTGTCCCCACAAGTAGCTGCTTGATGAATATTTGTTGAATGAAGGAATGTTTCCAACCATGACTCTGCCTTCTGAGAAGACTTCTGGAAAGGATCAGTACTCTGGCTATATTTCTCTAGAATTTTAAGGAGGGGTTGGGTGGAGGTGAGTGTGGTTCTTAGGCTGTTGGAGAGGAAGGACAAAGGCTGCATAGGCAAATCCTACCTACGAATGCCCCAGATCAGGCTCACCCCAGGAAGGGTAGATAGGGCTGGTTTGTCCTTAAAAAATATCCTCCCTCCCCCAACCCAGTTGGAAGCCTAAATGTTCTGGATCTTTCTCATCCAAAAACCTAGAGAGAAGTGGACTGACGCCCTCCTCCCCTTAGTGCCACGTGGACAACAGGAATGGGGGAGACTGCTGTTCATCACGGTGGCAAAAAGTTGCAGGACACTGCTCTTGAGGGTGAGGTCTGTGAAGGCAGGAGAGTCATATTATTAGGTGCTGGGGATACTAAAATGTACACGACAGCCATGGCCCTGTCTCTCACAGAGCTCACAGCCTAGAGGGAGAGACAGACATTAAACAGGCAATTACAGGTGCAACCCAGCTGGAAAATGGCTGTAACAGTGTCTACCTTGGATCTCCTAATGATCAAATGAGGTAACCCAGGTAAAGTATTTAACACAGACCCTGGCATAGAGAGAGCCCTCTAGAAATAATAACTATTCTTGCTCTTATTAAGGAAGTTAACATGCAGAGCATTAAGCAAGTGAAGACTAAAGGAATTTACTTCTGGCCCAGGGCTAGGAAGTTGCAAAGGTCACCTGAAGAAATGACACAAAGATCTCCAGAATGTTCAGAGTGAGGGGGAGGGAGGGGGAGAAAGAGCAACTCCACTGCTGCTCCGTTTCACCGTCTTACAGCCTGCAAAGCCTTTGGCTTCCCTCCCCTGGGTTCGACCTTCAAAGCAACATAATAGGCCCACGTCTGGAGTTAACATCTACATTTTACACGTGGGGAAAGTGAGATAGAGAGGGGAAGGACCTGTCGCCCTGACCGGTGTGGCTCAGTTGGTTGGGCATCGTCCTGCAAAGAGAAAGGACCCCGGTTTGATTCCGGGTCAGGGCACAGGCCGGGGTTGCGGGCCAGGTCCCCAGCTTGGGGGTACGAGAGGCAGGTCACCGATCGCTGTTTTCCTTGCACGTCGATGTTTCTCTCTTTCCCCCTCTCTTTCCTTCTCTAAAATAATTTTTTTAAAGGACCTGTCTAGGGTCACAAAGCAGGTCCGAAAGGCGGTCCTCCTCGTCTCATTATCTGTGGGAAAACTCGGCAAACACCGTGAGGCATTTGTTAATTCTGGGTTATACACGAGGAACAAAGTCCACTGGTTCACAGGAGCAAGTTCCAGATGAGCAACTGCCACTTCCAGGTGAGAGCCAGATAGGTTTCCTGGGAAGTTGCCATTGTAATGGGCTTCCTCATCTGCTGGGTTTCAAGACCCAGATGGTCTTACCTCACTCCTGACGGCGCGAGGGCAGGTTCGTTCAGGAAGCAACCGCTTCCAAGGACTCGGACGGGGTTCTCGGGGAGAGAGAAGGACCAGTCACGACCCGGGAGCCACGATCCCTGCCTGCCCGGTGCTCTGTTTTCCCTAGTAATGGCCCCTCGCCTTAGGGGGAAATTCGCCGTGCCGAGTCTTCGGAGAAATCTCGGCCTCGTCTCCCCACCCTGGAGCTGCCCTGCCCGGACTCACCCAGTTACCCGTCCCAAGATCACACGGGGGGCCAGAGCGCCCTACTCGAGCAGCAGGATCTGCTCAGCGGACACAGCCCGTTCCGTTGGCCTAGCCCGTCTCCATGGCAATTGCCGGGCCGCACGACGGCAGCCGCGGAGGGACAATCTTTGTGTCGTCAGCCTTTCGGGCTCCGAGCGCGTCCGATCCTCGGTCCCGCCCCTCTCCCGTCTCCGGGGCAACGAGCCGTAGTTAGGTCACTGAGTCTCCGCCCCCGCTCACTGCGCGTCCGCGCTTGTCCACCCGCAATGGCTTCCAATCTGGCTCCCGCTCCTCAGTCGTTCGCTGACGAGGAGAACGCGACTGTCCAGCAGCAGAGGCCCTCGGTCACATGGAACTTAAGTTTGCCCACGGGCGATACGGCCGCCATTCGGACGACCCCCAGTTCTGGCACCTATTCGGCCTCAGCCTTTTTCTGGCGCCATAAATTCGGCAGCAGACCCGAAAACACCTTAGGGACTCAGCCGCGCATCGTCTTCCTGCGCCCGCGGACCTCGCAGCAGCTGGTGCTCTTCAGGTGCGGCCCGGGTGGCCGGAGCGGTCGTCAGACACCTCGGGGGAGCCCGAACTCCCTCGCACCCCCGGCCCCTCCGCTGGCCCCTGGGTCCCGGCTGTCTCTCGTGGTGTCCGGCTCTTTCCTAGGCCGCGGAACAGTCGGGTTCCTCACAGCCCCGCGCCCCAGCTCCTTCCCCGTTCAGCTCTTCCCTGCCAGAAGCCCGAGTCCCCTCCGCCCGGACTCCGGGGAGAGACCGGAAATCCCACCTCCGACCCACCCGCGCCGCGGGCTTAATCTCCCAGGCCTGACAGCGCGTAGCCCAGGGTCCCCAGCGCCCTTCGGGCTGAGCCCTGAACTTCCCGAGAGCCTGGCGAGGCGCAGGTCCCCTCAGGCCCGAACCCCTTCTCCCCAGCCTCTGTGTTCTCCGGTGGCCCTGGGCAAACTCCAGTGCCCTCAGCCTGGCCTTGGTCCCCAGAGACCCCAATTTCCCCTCCCCACTGCCGTTTCACGCCTCCGGCCGGCATTGTCCGGGCTCCCACAGAGGCCTTGCTTTGGAAGACAATTTGGTTCAAAATCACCATTTATTACTTGAAAGGGAATATTTCCGGTCACTGCTTTTTTAAAAATTTCTTTTCTTCCTTCCCAGGAAGTACTGGTAAATGTGGTGCACCACTGAATAGGTAAAGAGTGTTTTATGTCTTTAAGTATTTTAAATCTTCTTTTTTAAAACAGGATTTGGGGGACTTTTATATGTGACACCTTGATCTCTAAACCGGCCTTTTTCATCACCGCACGCCTTTGCTGTCAGAACATTGTAAACGGGAGATTGAGGCTGTTTATTTCCACTAGCTCGTGAATGTAAAAACCATGCATCCAAATGGGCTGAAAACGAATTAGAAAAAATTTTTTTTAATCCTTCGAAATGTTTTCTTTTAAAAATTGTTTTTTGTTTTATGAAAGTAGTATACAATTATTATTAAACTCATGCAAGACAATCAATATGAATGACCACAGACAATCACTGTTAATATTTTGTATATTCCAGATCCATTCATATATGTTTTTACTATTACGTGCTTACACATTTTTGGAGGGGGAGGAATGTCACCAGAAAGTTCACTGTTTTGCAGCCTGCTTTTCTCACCACCTCATACACTATGAATATCTGTTTTATTCATAACTGCAGAGTATTTTATTGAATGACCTAACCACAATGTATTCAATTGCTTCCCTGCTGTACATTTAGTTTCCACATTTTAGAAAGAAAATATGAGCAATTATTTTTTGCTCAAATATGAACAACACCATTTAAAAGTACATAATTGCAAAACCACTTTGTGTTGGAACCAAATTATCAAAAAGTGAAAAGTCAGTGCCTGGCATTATCTACTTTTGACCGGTTCCGAATTTTTTTTTTTTTAAGATTTTATTTTTATTTATTTTTAGAGAGAGGGGAAGGGAGGGAGACAGAGAGGGAGAGAAACAGCAATGTATGGTTGCCTCTCACATGGCCCTCACGGGGACCTGGCCCGCAACCCAGGCATGTGCCCTGACTGGGAATTGAACCGGGACCCTTTGGTTCCCAGCCCGCGCTCAATCCACTGAGCTACACCAGCCAGGGCTCGGTTCCGAATTTTGACCAAATCATCTCTAGTTTTCCTTGCTCCATTCCACCCCACCCCGCCCCGTCTCATGCCGTCTCATCCACTACGTCTCACCCTCCAGAGTCTCCTCAAACATTTGTCCACCCCATACTTCTCTCGCTTTGACATTTTCCAAACCCTTTCCCCTTAGAATTCCCCTATTAACTGTCCTAACTTGTGTCCAAGCTCTTTATTTTCTTTTTTCCTGTTTCCTCGCCCCAGAGCCCCCTTGACCTGGCCTCTGGAGCAAGTGCCCCCACCTCAGCTCCCCTCAAATTCAGCCCTTTGAACCCAACCCTACAGCTTTTGCCCCTCTTCTTTAAGACCCCCGTTTCCCATTTCATCCTGCATTTTTGCCTTAAGATGGCTGTTCCAGCAGACAGTTCTGAGTCCTCGTGGACACTCCCCTTGTGGCCTGCTCTTTCTACTTCTTTTTCAGGCTGGCTTTTCCTCTCAGCATCCAAGAAACTATCTCTTTTGCACATTTTCCACAAGAAGAAACCTAGGCCTCCCTTGCTCCTCTGACAATTATGACAGAGTTGTGCCTCTCCCAAGAAACCTGTGGAGGCCTCAGCCTGCTACCCCAGGACCCCATCATATCAGACCCCAACCATCTCAACCTGTACCACTTTCCTCTGCCCCTTTCAGCTTAATGAATTCCAGTGAAGCAGCCGTGACAAAATATTTACCCAAGAGCCACTTATCTCGGGTGATTATTCGTGACAACCTCAACGCACAACGACTCTATGAGATGGAGGTAAAGTCCTCACAAGCTTTTGTGTTGTTAGAGGGCGTTAGTGGCTTGACCTACGTTTATTTCACTCTCACTGATACATTGGGGGAGATCACAGATCTTCGAGGTAGTAGGGAGCCACCATGGTGCTCTAATGCAAGTCCCATTTTCTAGAGGACACTGAGACTGGATTACTGATTTGCCCAGGGTCACAGCTGTTCCTGTGCGTAGGGAGCCTGGGAAAAGGATTTCATGTTTCGGCTCTAGTGACATTTTTTCCCCCCTCAAGGCAGGTTACTGCCCTGGCTGGTGTGGCTCAGTTGGTTGGAGGGTTGTCATGGTCGTGGGTTTGATTCCTGGTCAGGGCACATGACCGGGTGGTGGGTTCGATACCCGGTCAGAGAGAGTGCAAGAGGGTGACCAATGAATGTTTCTCATTAATATTTCTCTCTCCCTCTTTCTCTCTTTCTAAAAGCAATGAAAATAAAATGTCCTTGGGTGAAGATTTTTTTTTTTAAAGCCTATTACCTTTCCATTCAAGGAATCCATGAATGGATTCCTACTATCTGCCATAAAAAGGAGTTTTGGGTTCTAGACCCTGAAATGGCATCAACACCATTTGGTCAGTTTTACCTTTAGGGATTATTCCTCTTTTCTTGTATGAAAATTGAGGATCTTCTAGTTTTCGCTAATGGACAACTAGGGTTTGACCTAGTTGAGCTGCTGCCCCCTTCTTTATTCTGTTGAGCTTCCCTCCATGTTCCGGGGCCAAATCTGGATGGGCCCATGGGATTCCAACATTGAAAAGAGAGGAGGAGGCCTAAGAGTTGGTGCCAAATCCTCTTAAGGGCCACACAGACCTAAAGAAGAGTAGAGCCTGGTTGTTTCTCCCTCTGATAAATTTCCAGTGACCTGCTGTAGTAGAAATAGGGTGGACTCGGAGATGGGCAGGCCAGCTTCATGTGACCTTGGGAAATCACATTTCTTTCAGTACTCTCTTTTCTCCTTTGTAAAATAGGATCTATTAGGATTCTCTCAGTTGCAGGTAACACAAACTGAAGTTGCACTAGTTCAAGCAGTATAGAGAACCATGAGTTCACATTATCGAGGAGGGTGAGGGTCACAATGTTTGGGATGAAAGAAGCCAGGGGCTTCAATACCAATGGATGTGTCTCGTTCTCCCTCTTCATCTCCTTTTCTGCTTCTTTCTGCATGTTGGCATCATCATCAGGCTAGCTGTCCCTGGGAGTGTTGCCACAGGAAACTCTGGCCTGTAGCCCAGAAAGGAAATGGAATGCTTTCACTGAGCTTGAGTTAGACAAATCCTGGAAAAGGACTCCAGTTGGCCCAGATGACCCATCCCGGCACCAATGACTGTGGCCAGGTGGTATAGGCCATTCCGACTGGCCCAGGAGAGGTTGGGTCCGACTCCTATAACCAGTGGGTGGGGTATGTTGTACCTTTAGCAAGTAGGGTGAGTATCTCCGAGATACTATAACTGAAAACTCTCCCAAGTTTTATATGTGCCAGGGGCTATGCCATCCTCTAGCCAGCCAGAAGTTCTTCTAAAGCTGAATTGAGCCTTTATGTATCTCAGGCATTCAATATTCAGTATGTATTATTACCCCATTGAATAGTTCAGGAAACTGAGGTTCAGAGAGATGGAGTAAGTTCACTAAGGTCACAGAGTGCATTGTGCCAGAGTTCCAAACCTGGGTCTGACTGACCGTGGTGCAGGATGATCTCCCTTAAGGACCAGGACTGTCTTCTTGTGTGTAGACCCAGCAGGTTGCTGAGGGCCCAGCTTGTAGGAACTCAGTAGAGTTGAAGCTTAAGTGGCAGTGTTTCTGTCTTCCACCCAAAGTGCTCACTTTAGGGGAAGAGGCAGCTTTGACTAACCACTGATTTCTCAGGATCTTAAGGAGCACAGTCAAGATCTAGTGTCTTAGGAATCCTCTGAGCACACTCTGAGAACAATGATGCTGATATCTCTTCATCTATGGCCATGGTTTTCAACTGGGGGCGGTTTTGCCCCTCAGGGGACATTAGCAATGTCTGGAGACATTTCGGGGAGCACAAGTGCGAGTGGGGTGGTGTTACTGACATTTAGTAGGTAGAGGCCAGGAACGCACAGGGCAGCTCCCCACCGCAAAGAATTACCTAGCCCTAAGTGGCAGTCGTGTCAAGGCTGAGAGATCCTGATCCACAGTAAAAGTCAGCAGAAGGTGAAATCACTGGCTTCGGCCAAAAAGCTTGCTGTCACAGGGTGAACTATTAGAAAATAGTGATACAAAGCAGCCACTTAACTTCTCAATGGCTGTATCAGCATCTTCTCAGGTACATGATACAAATATAGATTCTTGGGCCCCATCCAAACCTGACTAAGCTAGAATCTCTGGGATCTATATTTTTATCAAGTAACTGAAAGGGATTTGCACTATGTCCTTTAGTGTCCACATTTTCTGCCACCCACCCTCCTTCTTTATCCTTTGCTCCCAAGATCCACTCAGGCACCAACTCTCTGTGTCAAGTAATTAGGACAACATTGGTCTTATGGGGTTCTCCTTTGCTTCCATTGTGCATATTTTGAGACAATGTCAGTGCTTAGAATACCCAGGAGAGTTTGTTAAAAAGTGTGGACTCTCAGGATTACCTCCCGCCTGGTTCTGTTTTAACATGCTCAACACTTCCCAATTCTTCGAAACCCACCCCTCCCCCCACAATTTATATGCCAAGTCTCCATGAGGCTTTTCTTGCTATCTCCCTTCTTTGAACTCTATGCTTTTTTTTTTTTAAAGATTTTATTTATTCATTTTTCAGAGAGAGGAGAAGGGAGAGAGAAAGAGCAATGTATGGTTGCTTCTCACATGGCCCTCATTGGGGACATGTGCCCCGACTGGGAATCCAACCCGGATCCTCTGATTCCCAGCCCACGCTCAATCCACTGAGCTACACCAGCCAGGCTGAACTCTATGCTTTTTAAAGGGATATATCACTCTCTACCTTGCTTAGAAATATTTGGGCGTGTGTCTCATCTTCCTATGTTGTAATTTCTGTGAAGAATGCAGCTGATTTTTTTCTTCATATCCTCCCCACAGGTAGCTCATTGGGATAAATAAACAAACAAGTAAATAAGACCGTGGATGGGACATACAGAGTGTATAGTCTCATTGGGGACATGGCAAAAATGCTATAATAGGAGAAATAACTAGAGTTCAATGTGATGTAGGGGATGTCTCACGCAACATGTGGGAAGCACTAAATGAGTAGTAGGGAATGGTGATAGGAGTTAAAGAATGGGAAAGGGAAGGAACGAGATGTACCTAAGCACTACACCCTCCTCCACCTCTTTCTGACTAGTCTTCAAATAGAGGTGTTAAGGTCAAAATCAGGGTCCTAGGCTGCATACTGTCAGAAGGTACCCTAGGAGTTATGTAGCTCAATGCCCACATTTTACAAATAGAAAAATTGAGGTTCCCTGTGAGTCAAATTATTGATGGAATATGGGTCCAGCTGGCACATTTTCTACCCCCTGTATCAGCAACACAGATGCCTCTCTTGTTGTGAAGTACTTTATTCTAACCTCATCTTTTTTTTTTTTTTTTTAAGATTAAAGCTGCAGAAAAGACCAAGAAAAAGATGAGCCACTTGCATGACCACCTGAAAAAAAAGTTCATGACAGACCAGATCAGAAAGCTGGGGCGCTGGAAACGGGAATCCATGAATGTCCGGCAGTACCTGGAGAGCTACCGCATAGCAAGGCCACTGCATTCTAACAGGAGAGCAAGCCGCCCTAGTCAAGGCAGATGATCTGCAGGACCATGACAACACTCTACTGACAGGAGGAGATGATGTAGGAGCTAGCCAGCTCACACCATCGTAGAACAATAAACAGAGACCAGCAGGCAGTGGAGCACAAAAACCCCAGCAATTCTGATATTTCTTGCCCTGCCCTGTTCCCTCTGTTCTGGTAAAGGAGTGGAGGGGGCTAACTGGAGGGGGCTTAACTGAGCCAGCTTTCATGGTTAAAGCAAAGATTGACCTTCGTACCCACACGTCTGAGGTGAAATGCCAGGCCAGGTGCACTGGGACAAAGATACCTTAGCTGGGAAGGGCTCTGTAATGCCTAGCATTTATTCCCGTGGTAAGGAGGTCGAGGTAGGGCACCAGATAGACCTGGGTCAAGTGCTATTTTGCCATCAGCAGTGTGACTTTGTAAACTCTCTGAACCTCTGTTTCCTTATCTGAAAGAATGGGGGAGTAGCGAGGGACCACCTCCAAGAACTGTCGTGCCTGGCCCAGGACCCCTCATTTCCAATGGCTCTCATCGTGATGGCTTCACTTGGCTTCCACTCTTTCCAGTCCCCACTCTCTGGCCTGTCTGCTGTCCCAACTACACCCTGATAGTTCCCCATATTGTGCCTTTGCTTGCACAGGTCCCTTCTCTAGAATGCCTCTTTATTGTCTGTAAGGCTCTCAAGAAATCCTTTAAGGCTTATCTAAATGCTAGTTCCCCCGTAAAGCTGCTCTGATCTTCTGCCTCTTGCCTGCCCCTAACCCCACCTTGTCTAAACCACACGGGTTTCCCCTCCCCCCTGAACTTGGATTACCTGTGGTGGCTTCACTCTGCCTTGTGTGGTAGCTGTGTAGATATTTGTCCCAAACTCCTGATTAGATTGTACGGTCTGAGAGCAGGGACCAGAGATCCTCCAAGATCCAATTCAGGCCTCTTCTGTGACATTTCCCCCAACCTGGTCCCAATAGAAAAGGCCACTCCTTCCTGTGCCCATACTTCTGTCTGCACCAAGCATGTGGTTAGCCATTTCTTGTTTGCTTCGTTTCCCTTACCACATTGTGAATGTCTTAATGGCATCTCTGTAACCTCAGTGCCTAGTAAACATGGCAGTCAATGTTGTTGTTTTTAAAGATTTTATTTATTTATTTTCAAAGAGAAGGGAAGGAGAAAGAGAGGGAGAGAAACATCAATGTGTGGTTGTCTCTCACATGGCCCCCACTGGGGACCTGGCCCACAACCCAGGCATGTGCCCTGACTGGGAATTGAACCGGCAACCCTTTGGTTCGCAGCCCATGCTCCATCCGCAGAACTACACCAGCCAGGTGCAGTCAATGTTTTTTGAATAAATTAATATCTTACTCCTTTTTCTGTTATAGCTTCAGCACAATGCACAGAGTAAGAGCCTGGTACATATTTTTCAAGGTAACCAAGTCCCCTCATTTTACAGATGAGGAAACAGGCCCAGAGAGGTAACCTGACTTGTCCAAGGTCACAGCAAGTTACTGGCAGAGAACTAGAAACAGGCTTTCCGACTGCTGTGGAGTGGTCATTCTGCATCACCACAGCTGTTAGGTAAGGACCTCAGTCCTCTTGGTGGCTTTCAGAAGTATTCCTTTACCTGTTCTCATCCTCATTACACACTTTCAGCATTGCTGCCTGGCCAGTCAGCAGACTTTCCTCTGAGCTTGGTCTCAGCGACCCCCAGCTATGGGACAGGGAGCCAGATATTCATGATGTTTCTATTTCCTCCCTTTAGGATCTTCCTTTGAGAACTAGAGCGTGCTACTTTTCAGCGAGAGCCAAAACAGTCTTTTTCTAGGTTCTTGTCTGTTTTCTTGGCTGAGCACAACTGATTAGATATTTGATTCTAATTGATTAGAATCAACTGATTAGAATATTTGATTTTAAATACTTAAATTTTGTTATACAAGCAACTTGACCATATTTGCAAAAACAAAAAAACCCAAACTTCTATTAGATTAACCACTGCTAGTATTTTGGTATATTTCTTCTATGTGATGTATTTGTTTAATTTCAACAACAGTCTTTTTCTTGGCACTGCACCTAGAAAGGGAAAAGGCTTTGGGATCCTAGAGTCTTCAGGGGGCTTGTAGAGCAGGCCCGGCCCTGTTTTCTCCAAACTGTCCCCAGGAACCCTCTACCTCCTAGACCTCCTAGGCCTCTCTGAGCCTTATGCTCATCCAGCCACCAGCCACATTCACCCTGCTTCCCTGGCTGGCTGGCCTCAGCTAAGGGTCTTTGCATCTCATGCTGTGGTCCAAGGGACTGGGGACCCCTGGGAGTGGAGTGGGTGGGGAGTTGGTATGTCAACCTCCTGAGCCACTTTATAAGTCACTAACTCATCTCTGCTTGTGTTGACTTAGTCTTCCCATTTTTGCATTAAAAAACCAGAGGATGTTGTATTTAAGTGAGGAACAAGAAGTGATGAAATTCTGGAGAGGCCACTTCGTTACTGGGAATGAAAAAGATGAAAGTTAAGGAAAATCGATGAGGGAAGAATGGAGGGGTGTTTGATGGGAAGATCGTGTTCAAGAAATAGAAGCTTGAAGCGTGAGGGGTTTCGAGATTCTTCAGCGGATACACACCCACTGGTGTGTATCTCAGTTCACAGGTCTCTTAGTTCCTGGAAGCCCATTCAACTAATCAAAACCATCGGCATATTCATATTTATTGAACACTCATGTGCGAGGCACAGCTCTTTTTAAATATGATTCATTGAATCCTTCCAACAACAAAGTGGTAATTTTATTATCCCCGGTTTGTAGATCAGAATTTGAGGCTCGGAGAATCCTGCCTAAGGCGGCTAATAAGTAACAAACCCCACCTCAAGCCTGTCTCACTCTAAAGACCTTCTTCTAGCAACCATGTGATAAACTCCCTATCTTTATCACTCTCGTTGGAAGGAGGCCCAGGACCTGGAGCCCTCTGAACATGATTTCACAGATGGTATTTCAGGAACCTCGGCTGTAATGTCAGTTACCTGCGGTCAGCTACTTAACAGCTGGACTAAAACCCAGGTTTTGCTTCTACCGGGTGGCTAAGAAGAGTTTGTCATCCATTCTGGGATAAATAGTCTGTTAGGGAGAGTTAGGCTGGGCTCTCAGAGATGTGGGCAAGGGAAACGTTCACCCCAGAAGTAGGAGAACAGGACACAGGAGTCCTGACCACTGCCCACTGGTTAGGAAAAGATGCAACCCAGGCCTTAGGCACTGGGGCTAGGACAGATCCCACAGTGACCACACGGGGTCAGCAGATGCTTGTGTGCTCTGCTAGGATCTGCGGGAGTGCACTGCCTGTGTGTCCAGGGTCTGGGAGGGAGGCCAAGTCATTTTAACTCTGGAGGAATTCAAACACAAATAAGAGACAGGGACACATCCTGTCCCAGGCCCTTGTTGACTCGACAAGTATTACTCTGGGTACATAAAATTCAGAGCCTGGTCCAGTTGCTGTCTTTGGAACTTTGCAGGGCTGAGGGAGCAGAGCCAGCGCAGGCTTTGCACAGGGATCGCTACCTGCCCCAGTAACTTTTCTTGGCTTCAGCTCTCCCACCTGCAACTGGGGTGGGTGCTGGTGGCTAGTCTCTGCACTTCCTTCCAGTTCTCAGGATCCATAGAGCTTTGCACACATAACGCTTCCTATATATCTGCTGAGTGGATGAGAGCAACTCCTGCTCTGAGCAAAGCCAGTAAAATCCAGGCTTATGCCCGGCTGGTGTAGCTCAGTGGATTGAGCACGGGCTGGGAACCAGAGGGTCCCGGTTCGATTCCCAGTCGGGGCACATGCCTGGGTTGCGGGCCAGGTCCCCAGTGAGGGCCACGTGAGAGGCAACCGAACATTGCTCTTTCTCCCTCCCTTCTCCTCTCTCTGAAAATAAATAAATAAAATCTTAAAAAAAAAAATCCAGGCTTATACAAAATATTCATCCAAGGTGAGTTTTGCTTTACAAATTAATATACCGTTTGACAAGATGATTCTTAATGGAATTCCTTTAGCCTCTCTGCTCAATGGGAACATTTCAAATGTTCTTTCATTAAAACACTGTCATTCAAATACACATCCCTGCTGGGTTCAGTTGGGTCTCTCATTTGCTGGAAGTACTCCCCACCCAGGAGCTTTGTGTGATGGTCTTTCTCAGTTCTCCCCGTGGCTTGCCACTACTCCCCTTCCACCTCGTTTAGCATTTACTGAGCTCTTCATATGGACCAGGCACTCCTGTAGCTGGAAATCATCTGTGAACAAACCTGACTCCAATCCCCTGCTCCTCATGGAGCTTACCTTTGAGCAGTCCGTGGGGACAAATAATGAATCAGATTTAAAACCCTGGCTGTTGGTGGCTGGTGCCTCCTGTGGGCTTTACAAGGAGAATATGTTTCGCATTTGCCTTGCTCAACTGGTTGGCCACTGGAAACGCTACCCACAAGCCTGAGGGCTCTGTGAGCCCTCATCCCCTGCTGCTGCAGTGAGGTTTTATTTGACATGCGTGGGCCCTGCAATCAGGTGGCTCTGAGTTTGAATCTCAGCTCTGACTCTCAGGGGGAGTCATTGCACCTTCTCACAGCTTCATCTTCCTCATTTGAAAGCCAGGAATAATTGTCGCACCTGCCTCACAGGCTCGTTCTCAGAACTCTGTGAGTCAATGTGCATCAGGAACTGGCATGAGGCCTGGCACCTCACGGGGGTAAATGTGAAGTGGGTTGTCAGGACCGTCGTAATTGTGGCGCTGTACTTGGAGTTGGTGTGCAAACCTCTAGAAGTAGCCTGGTGCAGGACCGTGAGCCCCAGAATAAGGATCGCAGCTCCAAGACCCTGGGCAACATACACCCTATCTGGGCCTCGGTGGACTTCTCTGTTTCCTCATATTTCAGTTAATCCCTTAGGAGGAGGAAGTTGAACTGAAATACATTCATAGCCTGTTAGGGTCCCCAAGTTAGAGAGGTCATGGGGAAAAATTTTTCCTTAGCTTTGTTCAAAGGGCCAGCTGGGAGGGTCAGATCCTGTGGAACTAGCTTTTCAACCTTGCTTCCCATACTTCTTCCCACAAGCCAGATCTCATGAATTCTTTCTCTTCTCCAAAGAGGCCCCTCAATTTTTACCTCGGAATCTTTGATCTGACCGTTCACTCTGCTGGAGATAGAGCCCTCCCACACTTCCACCTGAGGAAATTCAGCTCATGCCCTTCAGGGCTTGGCTCCTGGTCCACCTGCCCATAGAGCTTGTCCTGAGGTGAACTCTTCCTTCCTAGACTGGACCCACTTCATCCATCTCATACCTTGCGTGGTCCTCATCCACTAACCTGCCTTAGTTCTCTCATTGGACCAGGAGCTCCTGCCAAGCAGGGGCTGAACAAGTTGACAAAAGGGAGGCTTAACTACCCCTCTCTGTGTAATTTGCATCCTGTACCACCAACCATATTCTCCGGAGCTCCCAGGTTATTTCCAAGGTGTTTTCTACTTTCCTTTCCTTTCTGTTGCTTTATAGAGTCCACATACTCCATACTCCATCACTAAGGAATCATTGATTCCCCAGAAAGATTTTCAAACAAAACTTAACAGTTTCTATCACACTAACAAGAGGGCAAAGCAGAGCTTGCTCACCAACAGTACTCCTGGGGCTGAGAGCAGGGAGTGTTGAGTTGGATCGATACCACGCTTTTCATGCTGTTGAATTTATGCACTTTGGGTAGGGTCTGAAAGCCACAGCTCCCACTACTGCCTATCATCCTAAAGCCAAGTGCACTCACCACACCCCTGGCCCCTAAAGATACACGAGTTTGTGATCTCACCCAGGTATTAGAACATAGGTTCCTTTAAAACATTTAACTACTTTCACTCTGACTGGTGTGGCTCAGTGGGTTGGGTGTCATCTCGAAAAACCAGAGGGTCGTCAGTTTGATTCTCATTCAGGGTGCATCCTGGGTTGCAGGTCGGTCCCCAGTTCGGGGAGTGCAAGAGGCCACTGATAGATGTTTTTCTCCCTCTCTTTTCCCCTCCCTTCCCCTCACTCTAAAAATAAATAAAATCTTTAATATTTAACTAGTTTCTAAAACTTTTAAATTGTAATACATGCACTATATACAAAACTGAAGTATACAGGGTATATAATAACAGGAGAAATCCTCTCTTCCACTTTTCTGGGGCCACCGTGTTAATAGTTTCTATGCGTCTTCCAGAAGCGTTCTAAGAGCACAGGTCCTTGATGAAATTTATGGTCTTTATACATTGTATGTAAAATTTTAAGTGTAAGTGCTGATTTGTATATACTCTAAGTTTCATAATAATATCAAAGGGGTCCATGATCGCTCACTTATTATGAACCAGGCTTTGAGACTTCCTGCTGGGAATGTTTGACTAGCACCCAGGTTTGCTGCTCCTTTTTCTTGAGACCCCCACCGAAATAAATGGATAGAACATTCAAAAAGTCCTCAACAGCAAAGAGAACTATAATGAAGATTTTACTCAACAAATATTCATTAAGCTTATACCATATGCCAAGTCTTCTTCTAGGCCCCGATGACAGAGCACTGAAAGAAATCTAACAGGAATTCCTGCCATCCCGGAGCTCACATTCTAATAGGAGGAGACAGAAATAAACCAGAGAAATTATTTAGACGATGACAAATGCTGTGGAGAAAAAGAGAACAGTTAGGAGGACTTGCGAAGGCCAAGTTGGGGTGTTTCCATTTTAAATAAAGACAGATCACTTATGGATGAGCGATTTCAACAAGCCCTTGAAAATATGGAAAGAGGATGTGAGCTCTTGATGAATAAAACAGGTGGAAGCAGCAGCCGGTAACACACTCTTAGCCAACTGAAGAGGAGGTGGGAGCCAGCTGGCTTGAAAGAACCCGGGGAGCCTTTGGGCTCGAAGTCAACAGATGATGGGAGAGGGTAGGAGGGAGAACAGGGAACTAAAATGGGGGATTTTATTACCGAAACTGGTTAGTGAGTCCTTGGGCGTCTTGTATGGTTATTTGTATGCCCTACACATAGTTTACACTATTCTTTTGTATCTACCCAGTATATAATAGGGAAGGGGGGATTCCTGCTCCAACCCACTGCCCTACCCTCAGGTTTGCAAAGTACAGGTGACGTATTTCCCAAGCAGAACACAGTATGACTCTTCTCTAAAGTGATTGAACTAAATATCTGAGGTCAGCTAGGGCTTACAGCATAGATGTTGGCATCACAGAACTGAGCCCTCCTTATTCCGGTAGTTATGACTCTGCTGCACACAGCCCTTAGGGGAGTGTCTGCATTTCCTGTTTCCAGGATCTTCTCCTCTGTTCAGCTCCTGCCATCACTTCATGTAGGCAATCCTGTCTCAAGCAAGATCAGGCATAATCCCTGGGTAAGGGGAGGGTATAAGACACCATGGACAACACAGGAGAGACCGCCTACCCAGAGGTCTAGAGCTGGGAGGGTTAGGGCAGAAGCCCAGTAGCCAACCTTCCTACTTGTATTTCTGATTGTGGGTAACAATCGACCTTTCTTTTTAGGATGGATTCTTAATCAGTAACGTTTAACATTTCTAGGATCACAGACTCCATTGGGAATCCCATGAAAACTATGGAACTTCTCCCTAGAAAAAATGCACAGGCACGTAAAACTCCGCAGACTATTGCAGAAGCATCACAGACCACCAGCCAAGATTACCAGGGATGCCCATGAGGTCCAAGTGAAGAATCGCTTTTAGACAAAATTTCTGTATTTGTTTATACAGAGCCTGAACTATGCCGCCGCTTGCGGTGCCCTGGCATGAAGCAGAGGCCAGCTGGCCCAGGAGGTGGAGGCGGCGGTGGCTTCGAGCCACCCAGTCTGGTCGCCACGGGGAGGATCCACAGACAGGTAATGGCTGCCATGGGGGGTGGTGGGCGTCCTCCTCAGCGCTTAGCGTCATCGGGCCGAGCCCCGGTGCTTCGGGCGCATTTATTGGTTTCTGAGCGCGGCACCTGCTCTCCGCCTACCCCTCACCTCCGCTTTCCTGGGTTTCGGGAGCGAACTCATCCTGGACAGAGCGCCGGCGCAGGGGCCCGCGGGCAGAGGCTGCGCCGGGAGAGGCTGCGCTGGGAGCTAGCTGGCCCCGCATTCATCATTGTTCCCCCAGCGCCTGGCACGGGTTGGGGCGCAGGCAGGGACAGTGGTCTGAAGCGCGCTGTCGCTTCCCAGGCGCCCGCCCACCAAGCTCTCGGCCCCACAGGTGTTCCAGGGGCGCCTTCCAAGTGCCAGACGCTGAGCCGGGCGCTGGCAACGGCAGAGAGGAACCCGGGGGCCGGCCCGCTGAGCACGAGGAGGAAACAGCCAGCCCGCGCAAGGGGCACGGGACAGCGGAGGGACCCGCTCGCGCCCACGCCTCGCGCCGCGCGGCCGTGGGGCCCCGGCCCCGGCCCCGCCCCCGCCCTCGGCCCCGCCTCCCGCCGCCCCCTCCCCCCAGCTCGGCCGCGCTCGGGTCCGCTGGCTCTATGGGGAAAGCGGCCGCTCTGTGCCGAGGCGGCGGCTGCGGCGGCCGCTCCCGCGGGCTCTCGTCGCTGTTCACGGTTGTTCCTTGTCTGTCGTGCCACACGGCGGCACCCAGCATGAGCGCGTCCACGCCCGGCTCCGGAGTGGAGCCGAAGCCTCAGCCCCAGCCAGTGCCTGAGCCGGAGCGGGAGACGGCGTTTGAACAGGAGTCGGAGCCAGTTTCGGAGCTGGTACCAAGCTCGCAGCCTGGGTCCCAGAAGACGTCTTCTCCCAGGCCAGGGCACAAACAGGAATCGGAACTGCTGCCGGGGACGGGGACGGGGACGGGGACGGGGTCAGGGCCCGGGCAAGAGTTCGGCTCAAGTGTAGGGGCAGGCCACTTCACCAAGGCCTCATCTGAACAGTCACCGGCTCTGGGGCCAGTAGTGGGGAGCATGCCCTTTACCAGACCCGAGACAGGGTCGCAGCTCGTGTCAAAGCCCCCACCTCCTCTGCGACCTGGACAGGTGAGGATGTCTTTGGCGGTTCCAATGTCAGGAACTGGCATGCCCTCCACCCTCCCAATGGCCTCGCTGCCTCTGGACAGCTTCAGAGGCTGGCTCCTCAAGTGGACCAACTACCTGAAGGGCTACCAGCGCCGCTGGTTCGTGCTCAGCAACGGACTGCTGTCTTACTACAGGTATGAAAGTGCCACCGTGGGCACCTGAGTTTGGAGGATGATGATGCTGCAGTGATGGTGACAGAGGGCATTTGG
This sequence comes from Micronycteris hirsuta, assembly GCA_004026765.1. Lineage (NCBI taxonomy): Eukaryota > Metazoa > Chordata > Mammalia > Chiroptera > Phyllostomidae > Micronycteris > Micronycteris hirsuta. The sequence continues at coordinate 62,615 of PVJI01008413.1, forward strand.
GGTCTGAGGACACCACGACTAGCCTAGGGATGTTGGGGAACATGCACTCCAGCAGCAGTAGTGTCTTCAGCCAACCTTCCAGGGCTGGGCGCCCTGACCTCTGGCAGGGGAGCCCCCTGTGGACATGACCTCTGGCAAGCCAAGTGGATTTCGGGTGTGAGCAGGAAGATGAGTGTGAGAGTGATCTGGTGCCTCCAGGCCCCTCTGGTGCTGGTAATTGTGGGACCTGGGACAGCTAGCCAGAGTCAGCCCCACAGAGTCCTTGATTCGGGAGCTTTCTGGGCCAGGAGCTAAGATCAGTGTATTAGGGATTGAGGGGGAAACCAGCCTTGCTCAGTCCTTGGGGCCCATTCATGGTTACCTCCTCAGCTGGTCACTCTGCCTCCCACCTTTCCTGATGCCTCCTAGTTGCCAGGCCTTGGGCCGGGCACAGCAGACTCCCGGATGTATGAGACACAGCTCACACCCTTGGAGAGCCCATCTTGGCATTCTGCAGGGACTCAGGAAGCAGCCTGCGGTGGCCTTCCTTATTCCAGAAGCCACATGGGATTCGGAATTGTTTAGTGGTGGGATATAGCAAACACTGTCTGCCCACTGAAATGGTTGGAAAGAGAAAGATACTGAAGGCTTTCTCTCCTTTTTTACTGTTGCCTTGATATGTTTCCTGGTGATGGTTGGTTTAAACTTTGAGATCTCAGGTCACTCTATGTACCATTGATTGCCAAACCTGAGAGAGCATCAGGTTTCCCTGACGGGCTTGTTGAAACACCAAGTTCTGCCCCGCCCCTCCTCACACCTGCGAGTTTCTGATGCAGTGGAGCTGGGAGGCGCCTGAGCTTGGGCATTTCTAGCAAGTTCCCAGGCGAGGCTGCTCCTGACCACAGTCTGAGAAGCACCACTCCATTGTCATTGCAAACAGGAGGGCCCTGCCTTGCTGTTTGCTCATGTCACTCGGCCAGCACCTTCAGGCCACCCACCATAGGACTTAATATGGTCTTTTCTAGACTTTTTGGAACATAGCTTCTAGAGGATGGTTGAGTGCCCCAGAGAATTTGGGAACTCCACTGAACTTGCTGGCTCCCACTCCAAATGGGGATCACCTGTCTTTAAGTCCTGGCAGAGGAGAAAGCTGACATGTGTTTCTTATATTCCCTTCTTGTGTGGTGTATTGACACCCCTCAGCCCACTCAGCTGTGCTAATGCACATCACGCAGAACATGGCGTTCTTGGAGTTAGGCAACGGAACAAAGAGAGATCCTTCTCCATGTGGTGTTTTTATCCCATTTTTCATACTGTCGGGTAAGTCAACATTTCACCGACATGCAATGATAGGGATCATCAGTGATTTGGTATAAATATCACTTTGTTTTCTTAAAGGCAAGGGGTGTAACACATAGGGCATGTTGGTTGTGGACCACACGCCCTGTTTTATGTTATGTTCATTGATGCATATTTCAGCCTCACGATGACACTGTCAGGTGGCTCCAGGATTGTCCTGTTGTACAAATGAGGGGTTCTGAGGCTGAACAGGGGGAGAGTAGGCGCTGGAGAGGGATTCTGATCCAGGCCTTCTGCACTCCAAAGTCTGAGCCTGTTCCAGATGCCCGCTCGTCCTTGAGTTCAGCATTTCTAAGTTATCTGTGTTGTACCAGGTTCTGCTAACCTAGAGGAGTCAAGGTAATGTTTATGAGTACAGGGTCACGCAATGGTAGGAAGTCCTAGAGGAAGCAAAACCTGACCCTTTGCATTTTTGTTTGATTTTAATTGGAAGAGCAAAGATGTCCTATGTTCTTTTCTTAAAATAACTTATACAAGCATACCTCATTTTATTGTGCTTTGCATTATTGCACTTCACAGGTGTTGCATTTTCTTGTTTTGTTTTTATTTCGACAATACATTTATTAAAGCCGGGGACAGTGAAACACGGAAAGCCTTAGGATAGAAGAAGCAACAGGGGAGAGTCTAGGCGAGGCTGCATTGGCTCACTGGAAAGAAAGACAAAAGGAGCCTGGGAGATGTTGTGTTTTTTAAAAATTGAAGGCAAGACCCTCCATCAGCTGAAAGATAATGACTCACTTCATTGTGATACACCTTTTATTGTGGTGTGGAACCAAATCTGCAGTATCTCTGGTGTGTGCTGTATAGACAGTTGGCACTTCAAGGTAATTTCAAATGTGCAGATTCTCTGGGTAACGAAGAAAATGTCTTATTGCTCGTTGATGAGGTTGTGGGGACAAATCCTGGCTTGGGGCGTGGAGGGCATGGGAGCAAGTTTCTCGTGTGTGCTTGCACAGTTGAGCTCTGTGGTGTTTAGTTTGGACATTTGTAGGTTCTGAGGTGGACAGAATGGTTGCTCGACTCCCTGGGTGGGATGGACGATTCCTAACATTTGTACAGCCCCGTGGTCTCATTAGTCCTATGTGACGCCCGCCATGAAGATGTCCTCATTCCCATTTTATAAGAAGGGAAACTGAGGCTGCATAAATGGACTTCGGTGGCTTACTCAGAGTCACCCAGCTTGCAGGCTGTGCCTGAATGCTGCAGGAGATGAGTAAGTCTCTGTGTGCAGAAAAGACACTTTGAAATGGAGGCAGAATTACCGCTTTTTGCCATGTACTCCAATTCTGCCTTCTGGAAAACACTTTGGTCTGTCCCTCCTTGTGCCTCTCAGCACTTTAGACGTCTGACACTACTTTCTGGTCCCTTCTTATCTGAGTCCTGGCTTCTAGACCAGGCAGGGCCATCTTGCCTGCTGGGGATAAGGACTGAGTGCCCTCCAGGCCTGTCACTCATAACTGACATCTGCAGGGTGGGTTATCTGGGGCCCCGTCTGTGCTCTGCACCATGCATGTGCACTATCTCTTCCCACCCTCCCCAGGCCTCCAGCTCGTGGTAGCTCTCCAGGTGCGTGTGGTTGGAATAGAGGCGAGATTCAGGTGGTTGCGAGCTAAAACAGAGGGAAAGAATTTTTATTGTCTCTCCTTAGGGGCCAGGCAGAGTCGGGTTCACCTGCTGGGGTGATGTGGCTGGTAGAGAAGGAATCAGAGTCATTTCTCTTACAGGCTTCCTTCTGGAAAAACCACTCCATAATTATTTCTTCTTCTTCTTCTTCTTTTTTAAATTTAACTACGTGAAGCCTGGTGTTTGGAGAAAATGTGGGCACATATTTCTTGTGTTCCCTCCCCCATCCCATCCTCCAGCCTGTCCCCACTTTCATCCCAAATCCTAGTCACCGGCCCCTTTCTTTCCTTTTTATTTAGTTTTATTTCATCTCCATGCAGTTCTAAAAACCCATATTTTTCATTTCAACTATCTTTAACTTCATTAAAAAAGGGTATTTTACGGCATATGATTTTTGGGAACTTATTCTGATCGCTTTGTAACAGTTGAGACTGTGAGTGTACCACTTTTTATTTGTGCGTTTTCTTCTTGGTGGGTGACTACGAAATTTCTGGGACACATGAAGGAATTTCTCTTGGGTGAAATCTCTGGGATGTAGACAATATGAATGTTCGCCTCACATTCGCCAAACTGTTTTCCAAAGTGTTTGTACCAATGTATACTCTCACCTGCGATTAATAAGAGATTTTTGTGGATCTATATTCTTTGCAAAACTTGATGTTATCAGCATTGACTTTAATCAAATGGGTAGGCTATGGCATGTCACAGTCTTGACCTGCATTTCAATTCCCATGATTTTTATCTTAATAGAAAAACCACGGGGGGGTTGGATTAACTGTGGCTCCATTAACTGTGGCTTCCTAGGGTACTTCTGCCCTGGATTTTGCTTGAGAAGCTCATTTGTTCACTTAAGTTTATTCTAAGGGAGAAAATACATAATGCTAAACAGCTGGGCTTAGTAACATTTATATTATTGGGAATAAAAAATGTGTTTTGTAAATGTTGTCACATATAGAAAGAATTTCTGGGAAGTATGGGTAATTGTTAGCAGGCTTTTCTTTCTTTCCAACAATGTGGTAGGAACATAAATAAATAAATACAGGAGACGAGGTTCTTATCCTATTGCTTGGCATTCTTAATCACATATCTGTTTGGGTTCCAACAAGGAGAATATAGTTTTGTGCTCAGTTTTCTTCTTTTCTGGGGGAAGGGGTAGGAGGGGAGGGAAGTGTTAGTTCACATTAACAATTTCATTCCCCAGTTCTGATCTCACAGGAAACATGAAATTAAAAAAAATTGAAATACTTGAAACATGAAATTTCATAATTACATGAAATTTGCGAAAAAAATAAAAAATGATGTGGAATTTTCAAAGGTGTTTGGCTTTGGCAAGTCCTTTAGGGGATAGTGTGCCAGGCTTAGCTTTATCCATATTAACGACAAAAGTGATTCAGTTAAGCAAACTTCTGCTTTGTTGTATACCAGTTGCCTGTTCGGTGACATTCTAAATGACATTTGTTCACCAGGAAAATATTTCAAGCAGGAACATTTGTTTTCATTAATTTGTTGTTCCGACTGATCTATGGGTCGGAATGGCTGAGCCAGTTAGCAAGGAAGGCCTCAATGAAATTGGTCCGGGTCTCTAAGAAAGAAGGCTGCAGTCAAGTGAAAGTAAATTTGGGAAGACCACTGAGCATTGGTGACCTGGACCCTTTTTGGGGTGTTGGCTAGGTAACAGAAGATGCCATGCCAAGACATCTTTGCCGCTAGGATGGATGCGGTACTCATTCCTCCAGGGAGGCCGAACCTCAAACGCAAACCCTCATGGGGACCGGGCCCCAGGGCTTTTCAGTGTCACTGTAGGTGACCCTTGAAGGGCGGAAATGGAAAAAGACTATCCAGTTGCCAAGTGTCCCTGAAAACGTGACATTGGGAGTGCACATCTGCTGGTTAAGCCACTGAGGTCTCCGCCCTAGAAGGGGCCTTATTATATTGTATTCAGCTTTAATTTGAAATAGCATTCAGTGTTTTATACCATGAGACCATTAGGAGGCTGAAAAGGAGCGCACGGGTTGGTAACGTGTAAACATGTGTTTGAAGTTCATCGGCGTGCAGCACAAGCGTGTTGCACAGAGGGCTTGAGTGGACTAGCAGCGTGTTTTGGGAGCACCATACACAACAATGTTCTTGGCAAGGTCTCGTGACACAAATTGTAATTTCCCTCACAGAACCTGCTCTTCCTCCTAACTTTTCTTTCTATGAATAGCTGAAAACCTCTGAGTCATGCTTGCTGCCTCCTCCCTTCCTCATCCCACATCAGATGGGATCGACACGCCCTGCTTTTCATCTTTCTCCTCGGGTCCCTCCTCTCCGTTCCTAGTGCCACATCATGGTTCAGGTCCTCCTTCTACTTAATTGGTGTCCTAGCTTGCAGCCTCTGCCCTGGACAGTACAACCCCCCTGTGGTGCCTGCTCCCTGCTGACGGCCCTGGAGTTGCCTCGTCTTTTCCAGGCTTCTCTTTCAGTAGTTCCATGCCCTGTGTTAGTAGTTTTCTGGTTTGGATGGCTCCCATTTGAAATGCCCACAGTGGCCCCTGACTGATCCAAGGACCCCTGGGAGTTGACAGGGAGTGGATGTGGGCATCTGTGCAGACAGCTCTGTGTCAAATGGACACCATGGCCCAGTTCGTGGCATCTTTGTATTTGGCCTAGAGCCTAGCATGGTGCTTTGCCGCTGATAAGCCCTCAGTAGCTTGGTTACTCTGAATGGTTGAGTGAGTGAATGAGAGTTTCCTGTGATTCTGTGGGATTTCAGAAAGCCAAGGACGTTAGTGCAAGTTTGGTTTGTCTTAATGTTTTCAATTTCCAAAACTTGTTTGCTGAAGTAAGATGGAGAAGATTAATTGGAGATTGCTGGCTTAAGCCAGGAGGGCTGAAAAAGTAACAGTTATAAAAATGCAGGCTATCTGGATATTTTACGGTGACAGAATCTGAATGTGTGGAAATAGCCTCCTCTGTGAAACAATAACCTGTGTCTGTGGCCCTCATTTGTATTTATGGGGCATTGCATGAGTTTGTGCATGTCGTCCGTATATACCTGGAATGACGTCACACTGAACGTGTGGCCGTGGCTGCAGGAATGGGGAGCAAAGGTAAAGTTTTTAACACATTTCGTACCACATAGAAATCTCTAAGACATACGCCAGGGACCGCACAATATTGGGCAAAATGCACGTTAATTAAATCATCTCGTGATGCGGTCCTTAACAGATGGTGCGTGAAACATGAGAAAACTCGTGAGCGGTACAAAAAGTGTTAAAAGGGCTTTTCACAATCACAGAACTCTTTAAACTGGTTGCATGTGTGCTTGCTGGTTTGTCTTGCACACGTTAGTATTCAAGACCCTGTGGGAAGCAGGCCATGGGTCAGAGGCGAGGCCTCCACTCTGTGTTAGATCCAATTGGCTAATAGGCCCTCACTTCTCTGGGATTCTCTGCAGGTGTCAAGGTGATTTTTAGTTTGCAGTTTTGGTGAGGAGTGCCGGCTCTTCCTTATTTTTCTGTTAAATAGAGGAAGAAATGGGAGCTCATGGGCAGCACCAGGACTCCAAAAGCCTTCCGACTTAGCCTGTGCCAAGGTGTCTACCCACCGCACATTGTGGAGACTCCTCGCTGGGGTCCTGGGTCGAGGTCTCTGACACTAACTCCAGGTTCGATGACCACTAGGACTCCAGGACTCACCCATCAAGCTGTGCTCACAGCTGTGCTTTGTGTCAGCAAAGCACAATTAGCAAAGGGAAGGTGGGCCCAGGGTGAAGTCTGGGGAAAGGTGCTGGCTTCCAGGGGTCCTTTGCCATTATAGTCACACAGGGGACATTAATTCCTCCAGCAACAAGTTGTGAACACATGTGAAATGTTGCACACCAGGGATGATCCTTAGAGACTCAGTGCCCAGGGTTTTCCCAGGTCAGACTGCCGGAAGGAAAGCAGGTGTTCAGCATAGACCACAATGTACGAGCAGCTCAGGCGCAGCCGGCCACTCTTACCAGTTAGGGAAGGGGAGTACTCTCCAAGTCCAGGCTCCCAGACTCCAGCCAAGGGCCAGCCTTGGACACAGGCCTTTCAAAGGGTGAGCACTGCAGGCCTGCTGTAGTAATTCTTTTCTGCCCAGGTCTGATCTTCCTCTTTGCAGATTTCAGTGGTATCAGTCAGGGGTAAGGGCCAGTACTCCCTGTGGTTCAAGTTTCAGAGATGAATGCTTACACTTGGCTTTACGTGGCAGAGTGGCTTCTAGTTTCCTACCAGACGAAGCACATGCCAGTTTTGCAGAATGTCTAAACCACCACAGGGTCTGCTGCTCTGTGTGCTGAGGGCCTTCTCTGCGGAGCCTCTGGCCATGTAGTTGGTTTATTGCTTCAGAGATACTTTTCTGATCTCTACCTTCCCCAAGGCTTTTTTCTTTTTTTTTTTAAATTGACTTTTGAGAGAGAGAGGAAGGGAGAGAGGGAGGAAAAGAACTTCGATTCATTGTTCCACCTAATTATGCATTCATCGGTTGATTCATGTATGTGCCCTGACCAGGGATTAAATCCGTAACCTTCACTTATCCAGATGATGCTCTAACCAACTGAGCTATCTGGCCAAGGCCCCAAGGCTTTTGGTGGCTTTGTTTTGCATGCGACTGGGTATGCTTGCCACATGGACCTCCTTCATCTGCAGGTACTCTTCTGACTTTGGTAGGATGCCTGGCGTGAGCTCTCCAGCTGCTACTGACCCTTGCACCTTCTTTAGGGAGGGCCCGTTAATCCAAGACTGGGGCCTGCTGAGCAGTCTGGAACGTTGTGACAGAATACACCAGCTCTGGTTGAACCATTTATTGAGGACCAACAATGTACTAGGCAGTGTGGGAGACAGACCTGCATACCATCATCAAACTAGTACATGGAGGAGGAGGAAGAAGAGGATGAGGGGAAGGGAGAGGAAGAACAGGAGGAGGGAAGTCTATATCCATCTTGGCCATTCAGTAAAAGGCCAGCAGGTTCAGGCCAAGTGCTGTGGGGTGCTCCCAGGGAGCTGGGTATTCAGGCATGCAACTTTCATGCCTCCTGCAGTCTTCTGGGATGTAGTTGGCAAACTATGTCAAAAAAGAAAGCCAGGTCTGTGAAAAGAGTGCAAGGTTCCTTAATCTACTTATTTCAAGCAGAAATGGAGGAAATTGGGCCTGTTTCCTGGACAACTACTCAATACTGACATGTGGGGAGGAGGAGATGGTAGGAAACACTCTGAACAAAATTGAAATTGGCAGCTTGCTATGTGGTGAATCACATACCAGGTGTCACCACTCAGAGACGTGGCTTTAATCACATGCATGAAGCAAACTGTCAGTGAGTTTTGGGGTCATGCTGGGTGCTGTATGCTTTTTTCTTTGAAGTGTGACTCGTCCCCGAGTCTGTTTCCATTTTTAAGAGTTCTCAGAGTTCTGATCACTTAGCTTCACTCCTTGACACCTCATCATGTGCTCAGCCACAGCCCTGCACATTTCATACCGATTTCACAGTCTTGACTCACACCATTTGATCTGCATCGCTGGGCCATTGCCTAAACCAAGAAGAGGGCAGGTGACATGACTGGGCTTGCATAGGGAACTGCCAGAGGGTGTTGTCCTTTGAAGCAGCAG